>KQ758850.1:7452206-7466211 GCA_001462505.1 Aurantiochytrium sp. T66
GGGGGGCCCCGGGCGCGCGCCGTCCTGCGGCAGATCGAGCAGTGGCGCCGGGTCCCGGCGGGCGCGGACGCGGCCACGGGCGTGGAGTCCGCCGACCTCTTCGTGCCGGAGGAGACGCCCGACGAACTCCGCCCGCGGGAGGGCGGCCCCAGGATCCGGGTGCGCGTGTTCCGCCCGCCCCGCGAGGGCCGCCGCCCCGCCGCGCCGCGCGTGCCCGTGGTGATCTTCGTGCACGGGGGCGAGTTCGTGCGCGGATCCGCGGCGGCCCGCGAGTACCACACCATGTGCTGTCAGCTCGCGGCCGGCGGCTTCGTGGTGGCGGCGCCGGAGTATCGGCGCGGCCCGGACGCCCCGTTTCCCGCGGCGGTCGAGGACGTTTACCGCGCGCTCGCCTGGGTCGTGGACGGCGGCGAGATGCCGCCCGAAGCGGACTGCGGGAGAATCATCCTCATGGGGGACTCGAACGGCGGCGGCCTCGTCGCCGTGCTGAGCTCCTTGGCCCGCGACAGGCTCACCGGCACGCTCGAGGACTGCACCATCGTCGGCGAGTTCTCGATCCTGCACCAGGTGATCGTCAACGGCTGGCTCTTCATGAACGAGCCTTTGTGGGAGGCGCGCGAACCCTCTCTCGCACGCGCACGGCGCGAGATCGGGCCCCGGGTACGCGACGAGGGCCGCGCTGCAAAGCGCCCGGCGCGCGACGATGATCAAAAGAGTCCAGCGCTCCCAGGGACGCGAGGGACGCCGGGGACGCAGCCAGAGGGCGCGGCGAGCTTTGTTCCTGGAGGCGCGTCTGTGGGGCACACGCTGGACGTGTATCTGCCGTTGCGCGTACGGAAAGACGCGCTGGAAGACCGACGGTGCTCGCCGTGGCTGGCGGGTCTGCACGACTTGCCGGCCACAACTGTGGTTGCCTCTTCCGAGAGCCCGTTCTGGGAAGAGAATCTTCGTTACTGCGAGCGCGCGTCTGCGATGGGCAACAAGGTGGTCCAGCACGTGGTCGATGATGTTCATGCTTTCATTACAGTCTTTCTGAGTCCGAACCGTCAAACCATCATGGAGTCAATCGTCCGCGAGCTCGTACAGAAGTACGTGCTCTTGAGCAATGACAAACAGCACCGCCGACTTCGATCATAGCTGTCCGTGTCGTCCTGAAATGCTCGCGGACACCTTTGATGGCATGGGAGGCAAAGTCAAGAATATGTGTAAATGTGTTTTACGATCGGCGCATGGCATGCAATGCATGCTCTCTAGCGTTGATTTTCGCACTTGCTCGCGTGCATTGATTGTGCGAAAGCTTGTTGGGGTCGTCGCGCCTGCCCTTAGTTGTCGCGGGCACCCAGGCAGACGCGGTGCCCGAGGAATCTACTCCAGTGCCGTGATGGAGGCCATCCTGGCACGAGTCGAAGCGCTCGTGGCCGATCTAATGACATGAAGTTCGCCCCGTAACGCGCCTTCGTCCTGAGCAACAAGAACGCGCAGCAACTTGACCCGCCACCAAAGCAATCAAATACGAAATCAGGACGACGTGGACGACGAGGACAGAGCCCCTCTGCGCTTGGCGCTGCGCTCCGGTGCTTTGTCCGGCGGCACCGAAGAGCCTGTTGCTGCTGCCGTGGTCGCCGCCTCCGCGCTCGTGGCCTCGGTCTCGGGATTTGCGACGGTGTCGAGCTTACGTTTTCCGCGACGCTTGTGGCCCTCGAGGTGGCGACGAAGTTCCGAATTACAGGCGAAGCCCTTGCCGCAGCCCTCGATAGGGCAGGGAAAGGGGCGCTCTGGCGAGTGGATGCGAATGAGGTGAAGACGGAGGTCTGTCTGACGCACAAAGGAGCGCTCGCAGCCAGGCTCGGAGCAGACCCACTTTTTCTCCTTGGTGTGATGGTTGCGCACGTGCAAGCGAAGGCCCTCGGCCGTGGAGTACGACTTGTTGCAGCCCTTTACTTTGCATGTGATGGCACTTGGTTTGCGCGTATGAATCCGCTCGTGGGAACGGAGGCAGCCGACTTTGAAGAAGGCCTTATCGCAGAAGCTGCACTTGAAAGTTCTGGTTTCGGTGGCGCTGCGGTGTGTCCTGACGTGGGTCTCGAGGCTCCAGTGCCACTGAAAGGTGCGCTCGCAGTTTGGATGCGGGCACTTGTAGAGGTGGTTCGTCTTACCCTTGATGTTGCGCTTGATATCGTCGAGGTCCAGCGTCTGGACTTCTTCGTACGCAGAGTCATCGGCGGCGCGCTTCCCGGCGCCGTCGTCGCGCTCGTCGTCGCTGTCGTTGTCGTCGTTTTTGCGGCGCTCGACCTTGCTCGCCGCAGCGGCGCTGCCCACCCGGCCGGTCGCGGCGGGCCCGTCTGTGTCGGCGGCAGCAGATGCGGACTCTTGCGGCAGTACTGGGTGGTGGGTCGGGGCGGACGGACCCACGGCCGCGCTGAGGACAAAGTCGGGCTGCGCGACTGAATACTGGTTCGCCTGCAGGCGCTGGGCCAATTTGCCTTGGTCCATCATGGACGAGAGGTCGCTCATGGCGGGGCGGGCAGCGCGGGCTCCGGCGGTTTCGGTCTGCTGCTGCTGCTGCTGCTGCTGCTGCTGCTGCTGGGCCAGGTACTGCTGGAGCAGCATGTGCTGGATCTCCTCGCGTTCCACGTGAGGCTGGATCTGCGGCGAAGAAAGGCTTGTTTGCGGCGATGGCGAGTTTCGGATGAGGTCGAGCAAGTTCAGGCCGCCGGGACTCCCGTGCCCTGGCTGTTGCGCCTGATGCGCGGCTTGGGTTTGTGCTGCGACCATGGCAGCTCGAAGCGCGTGCTGCTGTTGCTGTTGCTGTTTGTGATGCTCCTCGTGTTGCTGGCCCAGCTGCTGCAGCTGCAGCTGGAGTCTCTGCTGCTGCTGCTGCTGCTGCTCGTGCTCGTGCTCTTGCTGAAGCAGATGCTGCTGTTGGAGAAGCTGCTGGCGGAGTTGTTGCTGCTGACGAAGCTGTTGCTGGCGAAGTTGTTGCTGCTGACGAAGCTGTTGCTGGCGAAGTTGTTGCTGACGGAACTGCTCCTGCTGAAGCTGCTGCTGGACTTGATGTTGTTGTTGTTGTTGCTGCTGCTGCTGCTGCTGCTGCTGCTGCTGCTGCTGAGCTGCTGCTGCTGATGACCATGCGGCGCCACAAGATCTTGCTGCTGCTGCTGCTGCTGCTGCTGCTGCTGCTGCTGGCTGCTGCTGCTGCTGCTGCTGCTGCTGCTGCTGCTCCGCTGGAAGAGTGTGAGGAGCGAGGAAGGGAGCTGACCCGGCGGGGCCCAGGTGGGTCCCGCGATGGGTACGTGGCTCAGCATCGTGGCGCCAGGGAAGGTCGTCGACGCGAGCCCCCGAATGTCGCTGGTGCTGGTGCTGGTGCTGGAGCTGGAGCTGGAGCTGCTGGAGGAGCTTGCGCTCGAGCTCGCGTTGTTGGGCACCGAGGCGACGCCAAGCCTTTCGTGGAGTTGCAGAGGCTCTGGAGGTCGGCGTTCCTGGGATTGGGGCGGATAGCGGGGCTCTTGCGCGAGCAAGATGTTCGCGGGAGGCTGCTGCGTGGAGGCGATAAGCGAGGCGGGCGTGTGGCTGCCCAGCGAAATGTGGCTGTTGTTGACTTGGTGTTCGTGGCGGCGGACGCCTTCGGCCAGCGCCGGCCCAGGCTCAGGAAAAGGTCGCGAGGGCGCCGGCGCTGGCCTTTGTTTGGTCTCGTCTGCAGACGTGGGCCCGGGACTTGGGAGCGCAAACCAGGCGAGGAGACACGCCTAGAGGAGCCGCGCGCGAATGCGCACGGGCTCCCTTAAGGCGTGCCCCCCTCTCAACCTGGTCCGCTGCGTCCTCTGCGTCGTTTTTCTCGCTCACTCGCTCGCTCAGCAGCGGCGCAAAGTTGTCGTCGTCATAAAACGCGAGCAGCCTGTGCGCGCGGCCGCGATATCGTGTCGCCCGTCGTCGGCGGGGTCGGTCTCGAATGGAATCCCGTCGGAGTCGAGTCCCTCGGATGTGATCTAACGTCGCAGCTCTGATCTGATCTGATCTGATCTGATCTGATCGATCGCGCTTTGCTTTGCTTTGCTTTGCGTCGCGCCGCGCGCCGTGTAGCCGAGCCGCGCCGCGCGCTCGGGCGAGCCAGGCCGGGCGGGGCGAGAGAGCCCGCGCGGCGGCGGGTCGCGTCTCAAGTCAAGACGCGGCTCGACTCGTCGCGGCCCGGCCCGCGAGGCTCGGCTCGCTCGCCGCGGTTTCGCGAATTCACGCGCGCGCGACGCCGCGGGCGCCGGGCCGCCGGGCCGCGCGCGCCGACGCGAGCGAGCGGCGGGCGAGCGGGCGAGCGGCGTACTCGGGGGCCCGTAACAAACGAAGAAACAGAGCGAGGTCTCGCGGCGAGACCCGCAAAGTCCTCGCCCCCTCGCTCGGGGCCCCGGCGGCCCCGCCGCGAGCGAGGGCGGAGGCGAGGGCGGCCCAGGCTCCGCGCGCGCGACGGCCGGCCGGACGGCCTCGCTCGCGCGCGAGGCCGAGCGGAGTCGCGGCCGAAGCGGGTCTGGCGAGGCGGGGCTGCTATGTATTATAGGCTAAATGATGTGTGATGATATGATTCCGGGACTGACGAAGGGGCTCCGCGGACTTAAGAGCCGGGCGCCGCGCGACGGACGGCCTGCGGCCCCGGGCCGGGAGATGGCGGAATGGAATGCACGCGCGAAGGGCGCGAGCGCGGCGCCAGCCAGCCCTGCGGCGAAGCGAGATGATACGCATGCAGCGATGGCATGGCATGGCGTGTTGCATCGGAGCGGAGCGCCACTTCTCTTGCATTATTCTTATTTTAGATTTTTTAAATTTAAAAATCTTTTCGGTAGCTAGATTTAGAATAATTTTCAAATCTCATCGATTTTGGCACTTCTTTCACACCCACAGCGTAGGGCGCGTAGGAGTTACGTAGCGTAGCGTAGCGACGACGGGGTAATTCTTACGCCCACAGTTCATAGCGAGCGCTGATTTTGAATTTGAATTGCGCGCAGCCATGCTCAGATCTTAGATCTTATCTTATATCTTAGATAAGACTATCCGATTAGATTAGATTGGTTTGGGATCGACGGCACGAGCCGCACGAGCACGGCAGGAGACGAGACGAGACGAGACGAGAACGGCGCGGCGTCGCGGCGCGGGCCCGTGCACGGCGCGCAGAGTCTCGTCTCGTGGCTCAAGTCTCGGCGCCGGTGTGAAGGCGTGAGTCTCGCGGCGCGTCGTGCACTCCCCGCACACTGTCTCGCGTCTGGGCTTCGGGATCGGCACGCGCTGCGCCGCGCTGCTGCGCCGCTTACCGTCGCTGTGCTGCAGGCTGGCGCAGCGCAGTCTTGCGGTCGTCGTGCGTGCGTGCGCACGTGCGTGCGTGCGTGCGCGCGCGTGTGCGTGCAAGCCGTCAGTCAGTGCCAGGTCGCGCGTCGATCACCCTCGGGCCTCGACTTCGCGCTTGTTTGTTAGGCCTAGGGGTGGTACTACTTAGCTTAGATTAGGCCACTGCAGGCTACTGTAGGCTACTGTAGGTTACCGGTTATCGCCATAATCGATCGATCGATTGATTGATTGATTGATTTGACTGGTGCGCGCCGACACTCGCTTGCTTGCTGCTCTTGCTTGTCAGTCGCGCCACGCTCCGTGTCGCTTGATTGACTGATCGGGACCCTCGAAAGAAAAGGACCAAGGACGGACCGCGTGGCAGCCGAAAAGCTCCGCTTCAAAGCTTCGAAGCTTCGGAGCGGAGCCGCCGGAGGCTGCCTTCGATCGCAGAAGGCCGGCCGCCTGGCCTGGCGGCTGCCTGAGATATGCTCTGGCTGATGAGCGGTTGGTATGGCATGGCATGTAGTATACGTACGTATACGTACGTCCTAGGCCTAGGTCTAGGATGCAAACTAGCTTCGTAGATAGTAATACATAGCATGGTTGGGTTCTCTATGCTGGCTGGGCGATGAGCTGCTGGCTGCTGGAATGTTTTTCAGTGGCGCCGCTTCCACCAGAGTGCGAACCCGGAAGGAACGAAGTGCGAGGCCAGCTACCAGCTGACTACCAGCTTGTAGCGGGCAGCTACGCCGGGCTAGCCAGCTTCTCCGGCCCGCAGCCAGCGGGTGCTAGTGAGTGCGTCGCGGCCCGTGCGTGCGCGCTCGCCCTTGCGGCCTGAGGCACCGCGTCGCGGTCCCACCCAGCTGTGGGCGCTGAGCTGTGGGGCCGGGGCTTCCAGTCACAAGATCTACTATCTAATCTTTTCTTTTCTTTTCTTTTCTTTTGGATGAAAAGAATGAAAAGAAAAGAAAGAGGGGGCGGACGTCCCGGAGACTCGGCGTCTCGACTCGCCTCGACCCGACCGACGTCCCGGAGGCGCGAGTCTCGCGTCGCCTCGGCGCGGCTCGGCTGGGCTGGCCGGGGCGCCGGGCTCGGGCCCGCAGGCTACAGGGCGCATACCGGACGGAGGGCCTCACGCGACTTTGCTCCCCTCAGGAGAAGACTGCGACGCGGAGCAGGCGAGCAAAATCCGGGCGCAAGCTTCCCTTGGGATCCTTCTGCCGCCGCCGTTCTGCGCGCATCTAGAATTTAGAGACTCGACAGCTTGAAGGCCTCATCACGCGATGATCGATCCTAGGCTAGAGCAGTTTGGGACAGATAGTTTGCCCTGGCATGATGGGTGCTGCAGCTGCTGCTGCTGCTGCTTGCTCGACGGAGGAGGCAGCGACCCGAAGGCCACGGTCAAGGAACCCGTACGTAGCCTAGCCTACTGAGTCGCGACCCTGATCTGGCTGATAGATCATGATCAAGGCCCAGCCGAGGGGCAGCAAGACAGTTGCCAAGGCGCTGGAAAGTTTGGACCGGGGCTGGCTTACGTTAGTAGAAGACGTACGTTTGGGAGTTGCCTTGCTCGGGATGGATGGCGACCATTGAACGAACGGTGGTTGGTCGCACGCAGACCTTCTAGCCTAGGACCTGATCTGTAGCGACCAAGATTAGCGAAGCGAGGGATCGAATGCAGCAGTTGAGAGACCCGCAATGGGCTGAGAAAGAAGAAAGAAGAATGACAAATCATTACAATGTAGAAGGAAGGAAGAATAATACGGGAAGAATAATACGAATATATAAAAAAATCTCGAGCGCCGTCTGTCGATTCAATCGATTCAATTATAATGTTCGTCTTTCTTTCGCAATCACCTTATTATCACCTGGCTGGCTGGCTGCCAGTGGTGCTTCCCTCGCGCCGACGTCCGACTCTACGGTGATCGATCGATCCAGCCTGCCGCCCCAGCCATCCAGCAGCCAGCCACAGCCAGCCGCGCCCGCCCGCCCGTCCGGCCGGCTACTAGCCTAGCCTCGCGGCGCACATGATGATTGATCATTCTCCTCCTGATCATCTTCGACATCTGAAATCGAATTGTTGGTTTACTTTACTTTACTTTTACTTTTACTTTTTTGCTGTGTACGAACGTACGTACCTGTGGTACGTATTTTGGATTTGAAAAATAATTCCTTTTGTTTTTCCGGCAGCTAACCTGGTCATCGTCTCGTCCCGCCGAGACGCCGAAGACGCTGCCTGCGCCGAGGACGCGTCGCGTCGCGTCGCGTCGCGGCGCCGCTCGGCACGCGAGGTGCCCGCCCGCCCGCCCGCCCGCCCGCCCGCCTGCCGTGAGGAATCTCCGCGCCGCACTTCTGATCAGCCGAGGACGGTGCGCTGCGGAGCCGAGAACGGGCCCGTGCTGCTTTGCTGCTTGTGCATTGCTTGCAGCACGTGCAAGCCGTGCACGCGCTGCGTCCGCGAGACGCGCCAGGTCGCGGCGTTGCGACGCGACGCGACGCGACGCAACGCGACGCGACGCGAGGCGGCGCGCGCTTCAGGATGACGGACGCCGGAGCTGGCTGGCTGGCTGAGACGGGGAAGGCTTTGTTTGTTTGAGATAAGACAAGACGCGTGCATTTTCAGCAATCGAGGTCGTCGTCGAGGTCGTCGAGGTCGTCGAGGAGCAGCCAAGCTCGCGTCAGCCATTGAGATTTCAGCCAAATGGTTGCCGTGATTAGGACCCGCGAGCCCGACTTGCGATGGTCCTTGCGAAGCTTGCGTAAAATCTCCGGAAAGCACGTCCGATGCTCTTGAAGGATCTCTTGAAGAGCGAGCGATTCGTGGCCAGGTCGCTTCGCAAGAATTTCTTCGGCGGGGGCGCTCGCTAGCCACGTCCGCGCGTTTGCTTACATTCGCGAGAACCCGCAAGACCTCGAAGGCCTCGCGAGCGTGTCTGTCTGATGAAGGAACGGTGGTAGCAGAGGAAGTTCGCGCGGGCCGTCCGTCGTCGGTTGGCCGTCGCCGGTGTTTTGACCCCCTGCATGACCCGGCCGCCGGGGGCAATAAACTATGCAATCAAGGGCCGCCGGAGGCTGCCGTTTCTGTGGACCTTGTCTGCTCGAATGTGGCGCTCATGTCAGCCAGCAGCTGGAAGCAAAGATTGCAAACCAGGCCGCACGAGCCACTTGGCCGGTCACGGTCAGTGCCAGTCTTCCGAGTCCCGAGAGTCTAGTCACGTTCGGTTGGTTGGCTGATTTTTGCAAAGCAAGCAGCTTCTTTCCGACGACATGCACGGGCTTTTCGGCGAGATTGTGCAACTGCAAGATCCTGCAGCCTGGGCTTCCCTCCCGGACACGCTTCCCTTCCGGAGGCGCTTCCCTTTTTTACGGAGGCGTTCCTGGCCGACGGACCCGAACACAAAACGCATAACCAGGGTGGCTGCTCTTCGGGATGGCGCCGACAAAACCTCTGGACGCACGACAGTTCGAGGAGACGGACGGCTAGCGGGTCGGGAAGCAGATAGTCTCAAAGGGTTCTCGGAGATTGCGGTCGACTCAGGAAGAGCAAGCGCGTCTCTTGGCTTCAAGGTGCCAATGCTTGGCCTCGCCGCTCCGCTTCACTTGGCGGGTATCGAACCAAGCCAAGCCAAAGCTTTTATGTCAATCTTCATCTTTCTTGCCCTGAAAAATTATCGTGACGATCGACCAGTTCGACCTCCCGACTCGGCACAGTCTTGGCCTCGGGCCTCAAGGACATCCTAGGGGCCGCACGTCCGTCGCGCGTCGCTCGCTTCTCCCGCGCGGCCAGGTCACGAGGGTTTTAGCGATCGTTCTATCCCCGAGCAGGCGCAGGCCAGGCGCAGAACTCTGGTCCCGCCGACTCTCGCGGAGAGCCGCGCCACGGGACGGGGACCGGGGACGGACGCCACGGGAACCGACGCGCGCGTCTTTCGCTTTCGCTTCGCTCGGGACTTCCCCAACCACATCATGATCACGATGGCGCAAGACTTGTCAAGACGCGACACGCCACGATGTCGCCGCGTCGTGTCGCGGCGACATGTCGCCTCGGCGTCCGTCGTGTGACTCCTTTTCATCACGTGTGGAGAGGCAAGCGCATGATGAGCATCATGATGTGCAGTGCAGGCCAGAGCAGAGCAGAGCGGCGTTGACCTTCTCCGGAAACATCGCAATGGCAGCCGGCGAGATCGCCATGTGCAAATTTCCTGATAACGAGGTTTTGTCTGCGCCTGGCAGGCTGGCACTGGCTGCCGGGGACCTGCCAGGCCAGGGCCGTGCAGGCTAGGCTGTCACGGTCGTGATTGATCATCATTCTCAAGGATTCATCATGCGTCGAAGTTGGCGCAGCGCGTGCACGGGAAATCCACGCTTCTGTGGGGCAAACTTTCGTGGCGTGCGCAATTGGGCGTGCGCTTTAGTAATAAGACCGTCACGTCACGTCCCGTCACGTCGCGGCAGCTAGGCTTAGCCTGATTGAAGATCTCCGGGTGCTGGCTGCCTGGGTCCTGTCCTGGCAGGCCTCGAGCATGCTGGAGTGCGTGTGCGAAAGTACGTACTATAGTACGTCAAGCCGCCTCGTGTACTCTTTGTCGGCCTAGCTAGTAGAAAACTGTATGTACGATTCTTCGTACCTGTAGTACCGGCTGGCCGGCTGGAGCATGGCATCGTCGGCCAAGGAGCATCGTCCGCATCGTCGGCCTAGAGCGCGGGAGATCTCGCGTGGGACCAGGGCAGCCTCGTCGTCTCCAAGCAGCTCCGAAGTCCGGCGCGGTTCTGCGCCGGTTCCGCTTTTGTGCCGCGCCATTTGATGGCCCCAAACCTCGATTCTCGCGACGTTCTCGCGACAATCGGAGACCTCGCGCCGCGCAGGCCCCCCACGGGGGCGGAGGCCGGCCGGAACCCGGCCCCGCAGGCGCGCGCGCGCTGCCTGCAGACGGCCTCCAGACAGGACTTCACGCGACGGCGCGACGGGCCGTCTCGCGAGCGGACGATGGCCGAGGACGACGCCGGAGACCTCGCCGGGGGTCTCGCGACGACGGCGGAGGCGCAGCAGCAGGGCTGGGTGCTCCGACTCGACCGCGAGGACGTCGACCGCGCCGCCTTCGACGCGTGGTACCCGCTCTTCAGCCGTCGCAAGGGCGACAAGACCTCCAAGCAGCACACAATCCGGTCGCTGGTCCTGCCGGTCCAGGACGACTTTCTCGAGTACCTGCACCAGGACGGCGTCGTGCTGCCCTCCGTGCCCGAGGGCATGGACCTCGCCATCGCAGACCCGCGCTACGTCGTCCCGGCGCCAGAAGACACGTACGACAACTTTGGCGACGTAGACTGGGAGACCAACTCGTCTGCCGACGAGCTCGACGACGCCGAGGCGCCCTGCTTCCACGCCATGGAGGCCTCACTGCGGGACGCGCTCGACGAGCTCAAGGGCGAGGCCTTTGTCAAGCTGCGCTGGACGAGCCCGCAGGACGCCAGCTGGGTCTGCGGCACGCTGCGCTGCTCCACGCCCGGCCACATCTTCCTCTTGCTCAAGACCTCCGACTTTGTCCGCCACGACCTCGAGCACGTCTACGACAACTGCTGGAACCACGCTGCAGCCAACGACGGCACCACAGACGAGGAGGAGAAAGTCTCCAATGTACATGATAGCGAGGGTGACCAGAGCGAAGGCAAGGCCGATCTTGCAAGCGATGACAACAATGCCCGCCTCGTGCTGCGTCGCTGGAGTCACCTCAACCGCGCCATGGAGTTTAGGTGTTTCGTGTACGGCAGCGAACTCCTCGCCATCGTCCAACGGTACCCGCACGACTTCTACGCCTACCTGCAAAAGGACAAGCCCCTCCACGGCAAGGTTCTCGAGGCCATCTCCTCCTTCTTTGAGACCGCGCGTGTTCCGGACCTCTATCCGGCGCCCAACTTCGTCATGGACGTCTACGTCGATCGTGAGGAGCGCGTCTGGATCGTCGACTTTGGCCCGCTGCCAACCTTCGTTCCAGAGGCCGACGTCGCGCCTTCCTCGCCATCCTTCCACCGCCTCATGCAGTGCTCGGAGCAGCTCGTCGGCGTCCCCCCGCACGAGCTTCTCAGCTGGCAGGACCTTCGCCGCCTCGTGTCCGCCGCCGAGCAGCAACAGGAGTCCTCTCAAGACGAGGAGGAAGAGGCTGCGCTCCCGGACTTTCGTGTCGTCACCTCGCGGCGCGCTGCGGAGAGCGCGCGCGACGTGAAGCGCTCGCACTGTGTGCCAATCGAGCTGGTCAACGGCCAGCTCACCCCTGAAATCTTCAAGCAGGCCCAGGAGCAGCTCGACGCCATGAACAACAAGAGTACCAGCAACCAGGACTCCAAGTCTGCGTCCGCGCCAGCAGAGCCATGACAGCACCAATCTGACCTCGACCGTAGTGACGGCCATCCAGCCGCCACCGGCGAAGAAATTAGACGCGCGCGCCCTGCGCAAGATCAGAATCATTCATAATTGTAACAGGTACCGGGCTTTTTGCGTCAGATGGTCACGACATCAGGGGACAAGGTCGGCGCTGCGTAGAAACGCTAGAACCTTGGGCTCGTCCGCAGTCAGGGCCGGGAGATAAGGCTCCTCATAAGTCCGCGTCCACCAGTCAGACGTGTTCCACGACCGCGTGAAAAAGTACCTGTACTTGTCGACGCGGATCCGCTTGGGCGGGGCCTCCCCCGCAAAAGGATCTTCGGCCAGCGCGTGCGAGGCCAGCGGATCGCCCTGCAAGAGCTTGTACACAAAGTGCACCAGCCACGGGTGCTGCTGGTACGGCTGGAAGCCCGCGAACCACAGCGCCCAGTCGATGCGAAAGTGGTACGGCGCCAGGACACACGGCCGCCGCGAAACGTCGCCGGGCTTGCACCGGAACTGGTACTCGCGCCAGTCGTCGCCTTCCAGTGTTGGACTCCCGAGCACCACGAGTTCGTGACGCTCGCGGTTGATCGACCCGAACGCGCCATACGTGTTCACAATTGAAAAGGTATTGTACGAGGTGTTCATGCGCTGCGCCGGGCTCAGAAGGTTGGTCACCACTGGCACGCTCAACACAGCAACCGCGCCCACAAGCACCGCGTGCAACACGCCCCGAAGGCCAACGGACCATCGTGGCGGCGCGCTCTCCTGGTGCTTCTTGTTCTTCTTCTTGTTGTTGCTGAAGGCGGCGGCTTCCATGGCCAACTTTTGTTGCGAACTCCTCGCCGCTGTCGCGGCACCGCGAGGCCTCCAGAGCTGGCGCACCGAGACAAAGAAATCGTCATCGAAGCAAAAGATCGCCGGCAGCATCGTGAGCACGTTCAGGAAGCCGTAGTTCCCCGTGACCTGGATGAGGACCATCTCGGAGGCCACCGCCAGCGCCCCAAGCATGCGCACCTCGCGCGAAAGCAGCAAGGTCCACGGCACGCAGACCTGGACGACGTGGTTAAAGACGACCTCCATGGTGTGCCACGGCGCAGGGAACTGGGTGTGGAAAAACCAGCTCAAGGGGTTCGGCACGCAGGTCGTCTCGTAAAAGAACTGCATGCAGGTAAAGTCGCGCCAGCACGAGTCGCCGCGGAGCTTGATGAGGCCCGCGCCAATGTAGATGCGCATGAGCAGCCAGCGAAAGAGCCACACCACGGACCGCGGCGTCGCCAGGGCGCTCGCGCGAAAGCTGATAAAGGGGCACAGGAAGATGGACAAGAACCCGGTCTCCAAGAGCTGTATCTCCCACCCAAAGCTGTACCACCCTTGGCCCACGTTGGTGACGCTCCCGTAGAGGATCCAGAGCGCCGCCATGACGAGCATGTTGGCGCGCCCGAAGAGGGCCGGGATGAGCGCCAGGGCCAGCCCCATGGACTCGATGCGCACGAGCCACTCGTCAAAGCCGCCCTCGGGCGCGAACCACAATACCGTCGGCAGCGACGCGTACAGCTCGTGCTTGGCGAGCTTTTGGCCCTGCGAGGCCTCGAGGCGCGCCCGGACCCTCTGCAGGTGCCTCGGCCCCGGCGTCAGGCCCCGCGCGCCCACGAGGAGCTCGTTCTGCTCCAGCGCCACTGCGAACGCGAGCGCGTACACGGCGCCGATCGCGCGCAGGAAGACGGCCCGCGCCGCGTCGTAGGTCGCCGGCATCCTCGCCGCGCCCGGGCCCGCGTCCGCGTCCCGGCGTTGCAGGTCCCGGCCGCGGCGTCCCACGACGACGACCTCCTCGAGCACCACCGCGACCACGACCGCGACGGCGGCGACGGCGGCGCGGAGACGCGGGCCCCGGGACGCCCTGCGCGCGCGCGCGAGGCCCGCGGGCCCGCGGAGCACGCGGCGCGGAAAGCCAAGAAGATCTCGGTCCTTGAGCTGGTTGAGGTTCTGGACGGAGCGGACTCCGCGCGGGCGGTGAAATGAAGAAGATCTTGGAGAAGGTCTTGGAGAAGATCTTGGAGAAGATCTTGGAGAAGATCGACGGCATGATCGTCATCGTGATGCATGATGATGGATGGTCGCGAACAACTCGATGTCTGGTCAGGTCATCGTGATGAAGCGGACTCCGCGCGGGCGGTGAAATGAAGAAGATCTTGGAGAAGGTCCTGGAGAAGATTTTGGAGAAGATCTTGGAGAAGATCGACGGCATGGTCGACGGCATGCATTCATCGTGATGCATGGTGATGGATGGTCGTGAACAACTCGATGTCTGGTCAGGTCATCGTGATGAAGCGG
>KQ758850.1:7466221-7490179 GCA_001462505.1 Aurantiochytrium sp. T66
GAGCCCGCGCGGCCGCGGCGGCGCGCGCGCGAGGAGCGCGTGGAGTACGTGCCAGAGGCCCTGGACGCGAGCCAGCTCGAGGGAGAGTTCGCGGACTTCAAGGCCGTCTTCCAGCGCTTCGCGGAGGCGGAGCAGGCCGCCGCCGGCGGGGCGGCAGCAGCAACTTCTGCTGCTAAGGACGCCGACGCGAGGGAGGAGGACGACGACAAGGACGACCCGGCGTCCAAGGCTGAGAAGGAGCTGGAAATCGACGAGGACGACGACGACGGCGCCTTCGAAGATGGCGAAGACGCCGGGGCCAAGGCCAAGGCGCTAAGCAACGCGAAGCGCAAAAAGCTCTCACGCTTCTCCGTGGCCGAGCTCAAGCAGGTGGTGCCGCGGCCGGACCTCGTCGAGGCGCACGATGTGGCCTCGCCGGATGCGGTGCTCCTGCTTCACCTGAAAAGCAACCCGAACTCGGTGGCGGTGCCTCGCCACTGGGCGGCCCTCCGCAAGTTCCTGCAGGGGAAGCGCGGCCTGGAACGCGTCGCCTACAAGCTGCCCGAATTCATCGCCGAGACCGGGATCAACAAGATCCGCGCCGAGCTCGCGGAGCAAGAGGCCGCCAAGAAGGCGCGCGCCGTAGCCCGCGACCGCGTGGCGCCCAAGCTGGGCGTCATGGACATTGACTATCAGGTCCTGCACGACGCCTTCTTCAAGTACCAGACCAAGCCGCCGCTCAAGACGCACGGCGAGATCTACTACGAGGGCATGGAGTACGAGATGGACACGGGGAAATTCCGCCCAGGCGTCTTGTCGGCGGCCCTGCGCAAGGCCCTCGACATGTCCGAGAAGAGCCCGCCGCCATGGCTCTTCAATATGCAGCGCCACGGCCCGCCGCCCTCGTACCCGGGGCTCCAGGTCCCCGGCGTCAACGCGCCTCTTCCGGCCGGCGCCCGCTTCGGCTTCCACGAGGGAGGCTGGGGCAAGGCGCCCGTGGACCAGTTTGGCCGCCCGCTCTTTGGCGAAGGCGTCCTCGCTCAGGCACCGAACGGAGACGACGCCGCCGCTGCCGGCAAGGTAGACAAGGAGGATGACGCCGCTCGCGAGCATTGGGGGGAACCTGTGTCTGACGTCGATGAGGCCGACGACGACGAGGATGATGACGAGGATGACGACGACGAGGACAGTGGTTACGACGACAGTGGTGACAATCATGACAGGGATGGTGCGCTCGAGAGCAGTGCGGCAGACGCGGCCACGGCCGATCGCAAGACGCGGCGGCCGACCTCGCCAGACGGTCGCGCTGTCGACGCGGACGAGGATGCGCCGGCGCGTAAGCGCGCCCGGCAGTCACCCACGGCAGGGCCGGAAGAAGCCAAAACAGACGAGGACAAGTCATTGTACACGGTTATCGAACAAAAACAGACGTCCGTTGGCGACGAGACGTTTGCGACGGCGTACAAGTACGATGTACAGGCGGGCAACAAGGCCGCAGGGTCCGAGGATCCAGCGGCTGCTGCGTCCGCAAAGGCGAATGGCAAAAAGCCCGCAGGCACCCGCAACAGCAAAGAAGGCGAAGACGACGATAAGGATGACCTCGAAGAGAACTTCAAGTTCTAAAGGGATCCCTTTCTCCGTTCGTCCGTCCGTTCGTCCGTCTTTGAGGCCTGCCTGCCCGCCTGCGTGGGCGCCACTGCGCCGGGCTCACGCGAGGCTGCTCCCATCGCCCGCCAAACGAGGGTACGAGTTTGGCCGTTCCTGCTGCCGTCGCTGATACTGCGGCGGAAAGTCGCCGTCTTCCTCGTCACGCGACTCCAGCGCGTGGCTGCCAGGCAGGTTGGAAACGACGCTGTCCTCCATCTCTGCCAAGAGATCCTCGGCAGCCGGATCGTCACCGGAGTCGAGTCGGCGTCGAGATTCGTGAATGGGCACGAGAGGCAGGAGCACGAAGAGCAGAAGCGCCGAAACGGCCTGGATGACGGCCGTGACGAGGAAGAGGCGGCCAAAGCCCGAGCGGTCAATGGCCAGTCCGCCGAGAAAGGCGCTCCCGCTCCAGTTGAGCCGCGTCACGGAGTCGATCGAATTGAAGCGCGCGCGGCGCGCCTTCTCGACGTAGTCCATGAGGACCGCCTTGCGGAGAGGCCTCGAGCTGTGCTGGACCGTGCTGAGCATGTAAATTCCCAGAACAGCGTACACAGACGGCTCCGGGTCGTCTGCGAACATCGCGAGGCCGGCGAGGCTTGCACAGCCCGCCAAACTGAGCACAATGCAGGTCTGGATGCGGCCCACGTACTTGGCCAACCGTCTGGACCCGAGGGACACGGCAGTCATGAAGATGGGTAGCGCAATGTAGACGAAATTGACCGCGACCGGGGAGAGCCCTAGCCTGATTTTGAAGAAGAGTGGAAAGAATTTGACCGTCATACCGCTTCCCAGCGCAGAGATAACGTCCGAGACAATGAGCACGCTGGAAATGTGCTGCTGGCCCAGGAGCCCGCAGCAGCTGGTGGGGACGAGCAATAGAGCCAGGCCTCGCCGCCTCGCCTCGGGGTCGCGCTCGAGCAAGGGCGTCTCGAACCGGTCCATGTCCTGGCCCTGGCTCCCCGACGACGCGCGCGGCGCGTGCTGTGCGCCAAAGCGCGCCTCGTCCCAGGGAGAGATGGCAGTGCCCAACACCATGGGCATCGGTCCGGACGACTGCCGGCCCCGCCGCGTTCTTCGGCCAGTGCTGGCGGCGCCGGCGGCCGTGCGGCCCGAGCTCGCATCGCGCAGCAGCTCGCGCATCGAGGCCGACGCCGGCATGGCGGTCCCGGACCCGCTGCGGCGCTGCTGCTCCTGTTCCTCGAGGACCTCGTCGACGAGACGCTGATAGTGCGAGGAGGAGCCTCCGGGCGTGGACGGGATGTAGTGGCTCTCGGACTCGTCGCCGAGCGCGTAGCGCTCGGAAAAGAGAAAGAGAATGCAAGTGGGCACGGTCATGAGCGAGAGTCCCACCATGAAGACGAGCGTGAGGCGCGCCCGCGTCCAGGTGTTGCCGTAGTGGTAAAAGATCGAGACGCAGATGAAGGGCCCCGACACCGAGCTGAGCTGGATGAGCGCGAACCTGTACGTGTTGAACTTGGAGCGCTCGCCCGTCTTGACGCTGTCGGCAAAGAGGGTGTCGATGCAGGTCGACGAGATGCCCTGGAAGCCGCCCTGCGCGCAGAGCGCGCATGTGAGCGCCCAGAAGCGCTTGCGGTCCGAGAGGCCCGGGACGAGCAGGGCCGCCATCGCGCACGCCGTGGCCGCGAGGCCCACGACGCCCGCGACGTGCAGGAGGCGGTCGCGGTTCTGCGTCGCGTCGGCGCCCAGGCCGGCCAGCACCGCGCAGGCCGCCATGGCCAGTCCCTGGAGCCCCTCGGCGAGGCCCACGTCGGCGGACGACCCCGTGATGTCGCGCAGGTACACGCTCAGCGTCGTGAACGCCCACACGCCGCGCGACGCGCTCATGAGGAACGAGAAGACCAGCGCCAGCTGCACGTTCCGGTTGAGGCCCATGGCGGCGGCCGCCGGCGCTCGCGCCCGCGCCCGCGCCTGCCCTGCCTGCGCTGCCCTGCCCTGCCCTGCCCTGCCCGCGCTGCCCTGCCCTGCGCTGCGCTGCGCTGCCTGGCCGGCCTGGCCGCGGCTGCTGCTCGCCGGGGCGCGGCGGCGATCGCGGTCGACGGTCTGCCAATGCGTCAATGGTCCGGCATCGACGGCGACGATGAGGCCCACGAGCATCATCATGCCCACGAGCATCCTCATGCCCCGTGACGAGCATCATGCCCTCGACGAGGCCCATTCGATGGCCCATTGGCCACGGCGTCTCGCGGACAATCATCACAGACAGCATCGCGGACAACCTCGCGGACCGCATCCGAGGCCAATGGAGCCTCAAAAGGCACGGACCAAGGGACCAAGGCAAGAAAGAAAATCTCGAGGTCTCCTCTCGTCTCGTCCCATCTCACGCGCGGTCGACGCGACCTGCGGGACGGGTGGCTCGAGATGCTCGCTCGCTCGCGGCGGAGCGGCCAGTCGGAGCGAGGCAAATCGGATTGAGATGCCTGGCTGGATCAAGGCAAGACCGAAAAGTCGAACCTGCACCGGGGAGGTCCATACCCGGGTACTTACGTACAAGATCAGCCAGCTCGACGCTGTCCCGCGCCGCAACCATTGCTGGACGATGCGAACCAAAGGATTATGATCAACACGAAGAGATGAGATTGTATGAATGCCCCGGGCCCACCCGCAGTGCGCCCGTCTTTATCTTGACGCGGCTGACTCCGTCGTCATCGTCGTCGTCGTCGTCGTCGTCGTCATGACCGACGTCACGGTCAGCGTCCCAGTCGTCAACATCGCGCCCGAGGATATGGTCATATTGAGAAGTTGCGCACGGCGGCGGCATGTTGATGAAGCGCGGACCTTGGGGCGCCGCGCTTCGCGCTCGAAAACCTTACGCCTTGGATTGCTGGCCCGAGCCGACAGTTCCCCGCCCCGAGGAGGAGTCCAAGCAGGTGCAGCACGGCAGCAGAGGAGTGGAGGGCATGCCCGCACGCTTCTCGCTGGGCGGATCGTCGGAGCAGGCGACGAAGGCAGCGAGAAAGGCGAGCGCGCTGCTCAGGAAGCCAAGAACCACCCCGAAGTTGCCGCCGTAGCCAAAGTTGGCGAAGAGCCCCAGCGTGAGCAGCCAGAGGAGAATCGTGCTCCACGAAAAGGTGATCGAGTCGAAGAGGTCGGAGGTGAGGCTCGCAGCAATCGTAATGAGACCCATGAGAAGCGGCGTCCAGACATCGAAAAACACCGAGGGCCGCAGAGAAAAGAACGAGCCCCAGTCGTCGGCGCCCGAGAGGGAGTTGATGCTGTAGGTGGTTGCGACACTGGCGTCCTCGGAAATCCAAATGAGTCCCGGGCCAAAGCAGTCGAACGCCGCCGACCCCTCGCCGTCCGCGCAAATCCGCGGGAGCCGATCGATGACGACAATGATGCCGAGCACGACCGTGAGGAGACCGAGCAGCGGCATCCCGAAGAGCACGACGCGCCCCAGCGCGTGGCCCACGAAGGACGGTACAAACTCGGTCAGACGGTCCGAGGACTCGTATCCCATCCGCGTTGGAGGAGACGCCGCGCCGCGAAAGATGACTTCGATGACGAGCGCCAGCACGGCCACCAATACGAGGAAGATGCCGACCACGATGCCCATGTTGCCCGCGTATCCAAAGCAGCCAAAAATGGCAACGAAGATGAGCCACAGGCAGACACGGAGCCAGCTGAAAGAGATAGCCTCCACGATCCACCCGGGCTGTTCGCCGCCAAAGTGCATCGAAATGGTGAGCATGCCCAGAAAAACCGGGGTCCAGTGGAACATGAACGGATCGGGGGAGAACGTGAAGACGAACCTCCAGTACGAGTTCGAGTCTTCGATGGGGCTATCGGCGTTCTCAGTGTTCCAGCGCAGCGAGGGCCCAAGACACGTGTACGAGGCGGCGCCTGCCGGTTCCACGCATCCAAAATTGAGATACTTGCCCACGTGCACGAAGCCAACAATCAGGGTCAGGATGCCCGCCAGGAGCGTCGCTCCGCGGCCCGCCGCGCCGAGACGCGACATCCTCTTGGCTTGGCTTGGCTTGGCTCGACCTAGTGTGCGCTTTTATCCTTGATATCGGGTCTGCGTGCGTGCGTGCGGACGTGCCTGCGTGCAGACGTGCGTGCGGACGTGCCTGCGTGCAGACCTTCGTGCGTGCGGACGTCCGCTCGTGCAGGGGAGCTCGCTCGCGTCGGTGGGCCGTCGCGCTGCGCGTTGGTGATTTGCTGCTTGCTGGGCTGGTCCTCGTGGTTGGATTACATTCCATTACCTAACGCGGTGCTCTGCTCTGCTGGTCCTCTGTGGCCTGGCAGGACAAGTGATGATCAGAGATCCATACCGCCCCTCGCTGTGCCGACGAGACGGCGCGTCCGGGCGTCCCTCCCTCCCTCCCTCGCTCTGGGTGTGTCGTCGCGTGTGTCGTGTCGGCACGTGCAGCGCCGTTCTCTGCAGCGGTCCCCCGGAACGCCTAGCGCGTTGCTAGGCGAAAGGCTAAGAGCGACCGTACGAGGGCACCCGGAACCTCCGCCGCTTGCCGCGCTTGCCGCCTGGCTGGCATTGCAGTGCGTCGATCGGCACGGCTTTCAGCAGGGGAGCCCGCGCGGCGTCCTCTTCCAGCGCAGCGGTTCCAGAGGGTGAGGGAGAGGGGTCGGTCGGAGCCAGCGCGTACCCGGGTACCCGTACGGGCGTATGTACCCGGGTACGTACGTACGTACGGCACTCGAGCGAGCCGTAGCCTGGATCTAAGGCTCGCTCGCGAGCCAACGGTTCTCTTGAGAACGGATGCCGCTGCCGGGTCCTGACTTGTATCTCGTGTCTGCTTATGGTGGCAGCTGCCTGCGCCAGCCGCCGGCCAGCGAGCGCGTCTTCCCTGTCGCACCTCGATCCTCGACACACAAATCCATAGGCCTCCAAGAGCGAGCGGGTGGCTTCGCTTCGCAGGAGCCTGGTGCTTTCCACTATTGCGCGCGGCCGACGGCGGCGACCCGCGCTAATCAGAGAGCCTGGCGCCAAGGCCTGCCGCCGCGGAACGCGCGGGCGCGTAGCTTGCGTCGTGACTGCCATCGGCGACCCCAGGCAGGCCATGTCCACCCTTTCGACTACGCCGACCGAGGGCGGGGTCGAGGAGGACGGCGCCCAGATCGAGGTGGCCGTGCGCTTCAGACCACGCCTCGAGAAGAACTTTGCCTCCAAGACGCAATCTCGATGGAGACGCGAGCAGGCCTTTCCGCTCGTGCACGACGGCCAGCGACGCTTCCTCTTCGACCACGTCTTCGGCCCAACGCACTGCAACGCCGAGGTCTCGACGACGGTCGCCGCGCGCGTCGTGGAAAAGGTCTTGGACGGGTACAATGGCACTATTATTGCGTACGGGCAGGCTGGCTCGGGGAAAACACATACCATGAGCGCGGCGGGAGGCATGGTTGAGTTCTGTGTCATGGCCCTCTTTTCGGGCCTGGCGCGCGCGCAGACCCGGCCCCGCGTCAGGCTATCCACCTATGAGATTTACAACGAGCGCATCCTCGACCTCTTGGGCGCTGGTGGAGACAACAAGGCAGCTCGACTATCTGCGCAAGACGACCACCTTGACTGCGGCAGCGACGAGCGAGGCCTTGACAACGAGCCACAGGTTGCATCCTCGGTGCGCATGTGGGGCGACGATGCCTCGCTCGGAGCTCCGACAATGGAAGGACTGTCCGAGGTCGAAGTCGACTCGCCGCACGACGCCCTCAGTCTCTTGGCGCGCGCAGATCTGCGCCGCCATACGCGTGAAACAGCCTCGAGTCCGCGCTCCTCGCGCTCCCACACCGTCGTCCGCATCGCCATCGACCACGGCGTGACCCAGGCCGATGTTCCCGTTTCGGCGAGTCTCAACCTCGTGGACCTCGCGGCGTCGGAGCGCTCCGCGACGACGGAAAGCGACGCTCTCTTGGAAACGAGCCACTTGAACCGCTCTCTGCTCGCGCTGCGCGAGGTCGTCTCCTCGCTGACAGCGTCCCAGCTGCAGCCGCAGTTCGTCCCGTACCGGAATTCCCTGCTGACAAGGGCGCTTCGCCAGAGCCTCGGCGGAAACGCGTACACGTCGGTCATCTGCACGGCCTCCGAGGCGGCCGAGGACGACCCGGAGACCGAGACGAGCCTGGTCTTCGGCTCGCTGTGCCGGAGAATCCCGACCGCGCCCTCGCGTGTGCTCACGGACAAGCGCGCTGTTCGCTCTCCGCGGGGTCGACGTGGAGACGACTCGCTCGAGGAGACCAAAGCTGCTGACGCGGAAGGCTCGCGCGAGAGCGAGCAGGATGTCCGAGAAGAATATCAGCGCGACTTTGGCGACGCCTTCGGCGACGAAGACGGGAATGGCGAGAACGACGAGAACGAGGACGAGGATGGCGGGCTCGAAGAGGAGGATAACGACAGCGGCGACGGCGACGACGAAAGAAGCAAAGGCAGCGAGGGCAACGAGAGCGACGCGAGCGCTGGTGACCAGCAGCCACCCGCTCGACGGGACTCCATCTTTAGCATCGAGCCGCACTCCGACAGCGACCACCGTCTTCAGGACATCAAGTCCTGGGAGCGGGAGATGCGCCAGTGGTACACGGACTCGGTCGAGTACAACGAGGAAACCCAGGAGCGCGCCCAGCTCGTCGAGGCTGCAGCAGAGAGGGTCGCCAGAGAGAGGAGGGATCGCGCCATGAGCCTCGCGCGTCGCGAAGCCGTCTTTGTGGCCGACATGCGCAGGCGCCGCTCCGAGCTTGACAGCATGAAAATGCAGCTCGAGCGCGCCGAGCAGGACGTCCTCAACCGCCGGGAGACGCTCCTGTTGCGCGAGACGGCTGCTCGAGCTCTGGAGCACTCTCTGCAGCGCTGGCAGGCCCGCCTCGAGTCCCAAGAGGCCGACATGCAAGCTCTGCGCGAAGAGGCTGCGCAGTACCGGCACCAGCGGGATGAATCCCGAAGCCTGCTCGAGCAAGAGCGCCAGCGCGCCATGGCGACCACTCGCTCGCGGGCGCGCCGCATGTCGGCCCCGGCCCCGACCCGCCTCGGCTTCGGCCTCGTCGACATTGGCGACGACGACATGAGCCCGACGTTGTCCCCGCACTTGCAGCAGCAGCAGCTGACCGAGATTCCCGACGGCTTCGACGCGCTGCGCCTCGAGGGCCCCGCGTCGGTGTTAGGGAGTCCGGGCAAGAGCGAGGACCAAAACGATGCAGCGAGCTCTGTGTGCAGCCCATTGCCGGCGTCGCCGCGCGCGCGACGAACTCGTATTGGTCGAGAAGGAGACAACGATGAAGATGATGACGATGACGATGTCGACGACGACAATGAAGGGCTCGACGCCGAAGACGATGACGACCAAGTAGAAATTGCCGGCGGTGACGAGGAGGACGACGAAAAAGTGAACGCCGGAGACGTCGCCCTCGGGAGCCCCGAGGTTGGAAGAGACGGTCACGCCGCCGGAGAGCGTCGCGCAGATCTGAAAGGATCGCGCGGGGATGCAAAAAGAGAAGAGAGTTCAGGTGCATATTACGAAGAGGGAGACGAGAGCAAAGGGTCGCAGGACCATGAAGAGGAGAAGGGCTTTGGCGGCGACATGCAGGACATTCTCTTCGGCCTCACGGAGATGTCGTCCATGTCATCGCACATGGCATCGGACAAGCGAGCCACAGAGCACGCCATCGTCCGGCTCTCCCAGGTGCTGGGAAAAATCCTCTTGGTCGTGATCCCGGTGCTCGCGCGCAACCCGCAGACCTGCGCGGAAGCAGCGAGTGTTGGGTCGCCCTTTTCCCTCCTCGGCAACGACCTGCCGTACAAGCGCCGGCTCTTGCGCAGACACCTTTCCGAGGCGCGCCAGGTCCTAGTAGGCGTGAGTCGGAGGCGGCAGAGGTCGGCGACCCGGCAAAACGAGACACGAGGCAGCGGGCAGCTCTAGGGTGCCCGCGCGTCAGCCAAAAGTCTAACCAGCTAGCCTGAGCTGGCCAGCCCGGTTAGGTTAGCTAGCTCAGGAGGACTCCGGCGCCGTTTTCCAGATGGCTTCTACAAATGCGGGTCCCTCAAGGGCCTGAACGCGCGCCTTGAGAGTATCGGCATCGTCGGAGTCGAGAACATCGCATCGGCGCTGAATGACAATGGGTCCGCCGTCCAGCTCGGTGGTGACGAGATGCACGGTGCAGCCAGTTTGCTTTTTGCCGGCGTCGATGACCTCTTGGTGCACGTTGAGATCCATGCCACCAGCAAACTCGGGAAGAAGCGATGGATGGACGTTAAGGCACTTGTCCTGCCAGCGCGCCACGAATTCGTCCGAGAGAATGCGCATATAGCCAATGAGGAGGACCAAGTCCACCTTGTGCTCCTCGAGGGTGCCCGTGACGAGCGCGTCAAACTCGGTGCGGGACTTGAGGCCCTTCATTCCATGTCGGACGGCGGGGATTCCATGGTTTCGCGCCCTTTGTAAAATGTATGCATCTGTTTTGTTCGATACCACAACGGCAATCTCAGCGTTGATCCAACCTTGCGCGATGGCGTCGATGAGGTACTGCATGTCGGTACCGCGCGTGGACCCGAGGACACCGAGTCGGACCGGGCGCTCCGCAGACGCTGGCGTCACCCAAGTCGCAGGGGCGATCGGGAGCGACTGCCTCGCCGCCGCGGCCAAGAGCGGGTACACGGCGTCGGCCTCCAGGGTAGCGCAGAGGTTTGCGAGGTCTGCCTCGCTGGGCAAGGCCGAGGCGCCGACGACGCGAGGGCCGCCGGCGGTGAGCGCAACATCGAGCGCAATGATCCCCCGCAGCGGGGTGCCCGCCCGGCGCGCGGCGTCGACGAGGGGCTCGAAGATGTCGGCAGCGAGCACGGCCGCGAGAGCTCGTCCAAAGAGCCCGCTCGGCGACAACGAAACGGAGGCGCCGTCGGACACCGCGAGGGCGCGGATAACGCCCCCGAGAACGGTCTCGTTGCGCTCGCTTTCGCTGAGGCATGGCAGCCCGGCCTTGGCGGCGACGGCGAGAATCGCCTTGTCTCCGGCTCCGTCGTCCTCGCAGAAGGCACTTCCCCGAGCGTGGCCCCCAAAGCAGGGGATCCCGCAGCGCTCGAGGGCCTCGGCGATTGCGATGTGCGCCTGCGTGCAGGCCAAACTGCAGAGCTCCTTTTGCGCGAGCGCGACGACGGCTTCCGTGCCCGCTAGGTGGTGGACGACGAGGCCCTTGGGGCCCTTGCCTTCGGGCTCGGGCCCATCTGGGCTGAGCACGAGGTGGACGGCGCCGACGCAGGGCGATGCGCAGAGCTTTTCAGCCAGCGCGGGGCTGTCGAGCACGAGCACGGAGCGCGCCTTGCCGCCGAGACAGTCGTCCGTGTCCAGGATCGCGGCCTCGTTGACGGCCTGCAGAAGGCGGGCGGCGTGGCGCGCGAGGACGGCGCGCTGCGAGCGCGAGACGGCCGCGACGCCGCGGTTCGCGAGGGGGTAGTGCTGCGGGCTGCAGAGCGGGAGGACCCGGTCCGCGTCGAGCGCGGCGGAGCGCAGGAGGTCGGCGAGCGCCTGCTGCTCGGGCTTGCGGGCGTCCTCCGGGGAGGCTGCGAGGTCGACGACGACACACGAGACGGAGTCCTTGGGGCCCAGGCCCAGGTTGGCGCTGTTGAAGGCGTGGCGGTGCGGGACCTTGGCCGCCGACAGGCACTGGTGGGCCTCCACGGTCACGGTCACGACCTTGAGCGGGTGCTCCTCGCCCCACGGGCGCGAGAGCCGCGCGCAGAGCTCCGCCAGCGCCCCGTGCGGCGCCGCGCTGCCGACGACCGCGACCGTCATGGCGAGAACGGGCTGCCTGCACGCAGAGCCGGGCGGCGCAGAGCAGAGCAGAGCAGAGCACAGCACAGCACAGCACAGCACAGCACAGCACAGCACAGCGCAGCGGCGAGGCGCAGAGCGGCGCGGCGAGGCGGCGCTGCGGCGGTCTGCTTAGCGGCGCGGCGCGGGCGCGGCGCGGCCCGGCTCGTCGTTGGCCCGAGGAAGATGATCATCGAGCATGGCTGGCGGGGACTAGACGCGTCTAGTCTTGCGACTATAGCGTGTCGCGCGAAGTCGCTTGTGCACGCGCCGCGCCTTTTGTGAGGGAGGGAGACTCCCCGCTGCCGCGCGAGCACGTGATGACGAGCAGATTCTAGGCGAGGAGAAGCGGGTCCACGCACTCCAAGACTTGCACTTGCTGCACTTGCTGCACTTGCTTGTCATTGTCGCAAGACAACCTCGAGCGCACGCGCAGCGGCGCAGGCAAAACTCCAAGGCCGGAGCAGGAGAGCAGAGCTGCAGCGGACTCGGAGGCGCGGCGCGCGCAGAGGCGGCAGGCCGCAAGGACAGGCTTGCGCAGACGCAGGCACAGCAGCAGAGCAGACTCGGCGAGATGGGCGGCCACAACCAAGGGTTCGCCGCGGCGACGGGGCGGTCCCTGGCGATGACCCTGGCGTCGGAAATCGGCGACGAGACCTTCATCATGGCGGCCATTCTGGCGATGCAGCACCCGCGCGGCATCATCCTGGCGGCCTCGCTGTCGGCGCTCTGGCTCATGACCATGCTGTCGGCCACCTTCGGCTTCCTGCTGCCCCAGCTGCTGTCCCCGGAGCTGACCTCGCGCATCGCCACGGTGCTGTACTTTGTGTTCTCGGCCCGCCTGCTCTGGATCGGGCTCCACAGCTCTGACGATGTCCTCGAGGAGATCGAGGAGGTCGAGAAGGAGCTCGGCGCGGGCTTTGCGCGCAGCCCGGCCGACCAAGCAGTTTCCGAGGCCGCGGGCGGCGACGAGGACGACGATGAGGTCGCCCTCGCGGCGCCGCGCGCCTCGGTCTCGTCCTCGGCCTCGCGCCGCAGCTCGCAGCGCCGCAGCTCGCGTCGTCGCAGCTCGGCCGCTTCCGTGGCAGAAGCCGTCGCGGAGACCAAGAAGCGCGTGTCGATGCGACGCATGGAGATCCCGGTCGCGGAGGACGAGACTGTGGTCGGAAGCGTGCTCATGCAAGCGAACCGGCTTTGGGAGGAGGCCTACACGGCCATGGAGCCCGTCTTTGACGAGGTCAAGATCGCTGTCGACCCCCTTGTCCAGGACATTCAGCGCTCCGCCAGGCCGGCCATCAAGGAGGCGAGAAAGCTGCTGACCCCGACCTTTGTTGAGACCTTCATCATTGTCTTTTTGGCAGAGTGGGGCGACCGCAGCCAAATCTCCACCATCACGCTCGCGTCCGACGCGTCCCCCCTGGGCGTCACGCTCGGCGGCATGATCGGCCACGCCATTTGCACCTCCATCGCCGTCTGGGGCGGCCGCTTGCTCGCATCGCAAATCAGCCAGCGCACAGTCGCGCTCTCTGGATCGGCAGTCTTTCTCGTCTTTGGCCTCCTGAATGTTGCCAAGCTCCTGTAAGTGACTCCTCTCGCTGCTCTCGGCGTGTAAAGGATCTGGCTCGATCCCGGGTCAAAGCTGGCTGGCTCGTCGCAGTAGTGCACGCATTGCGGCTGAAAGTTTCCACGAGCGGTAGAGCTCATCAGCCCGCATGCCAGCCGCGGCTTTCATGATTGATCGTCGGGCTTGCCTGCATGATCGCTCGGCATATAGTGTTTCGTCGGCGGGCGCCTGGGACGTCTCAGCATCACCCTCGCACCTTTCCGTATCGACCACCAGCGCCGACTTGCTGCAGGTCACCTTCTCTTCGCGGACATGGATAGACACGCTCGAGGGCGCTGCGTATTACCTAAACAGCTTCTCAATCCGATTACTTATGGACCTAGTCTATGTCTTCGCTTCGACGCCTGCTGATGCGTGGTCTTCTTCTTCTCCTTCGCTAACCTCCGCCTCGTGATTCCCGTTGCCAGGAGACTTTTCCTCACGGTCATCGTCATCCTGGGGCAGCCGCGTTTGCTTCTTGCTGCCGGGACGAGACGCATCGTTCTGCGCGCGTGCGCGCTCCCCCTTATCGCTTTGGCCCTCTTGGTCTCCCTCATCGTCGTCGTCGTCGTCCTGCGGCTTTTCGGAATATTGGAGCTTGATGCCCTTGAGCTCCTGAAGTTCTTGGTCGGTGAGTGCGGCCTGAGACTTCCAGCGCTTCTCATAAAGCTGGACGAGCTTGGCGAGCTGCGGGTCGCGCGCGGCGAGCTCCTTGGCACGTTCCCAGCGAAAGAGGCGGGCGTTCATCTTAATGGCCCGATACAGGAGCGGGGGATTAGCGTGGAGAAGAATCTGCTCTGCAGCTGCGAGGTCGCGGCGATAGAGCGCGAGCTCGGCCATGCGAACCTTCTCGGACTCGATCTCTTTGAGGTACAGGATGAAGTTGAGCTTGGCGACGTGCTCCGTGGCCGCGAGGGCAATCTCCGCAGTGTCGAGGTGCGTCATCTTGATCGCCATGCCGGCGAGAATGGCCCAGAGGAACTTTTGGTTGACGAAGCGGCAGAGGCGAATGGCGTCCTCCCACTTGCGCTCCTCAGATACTAGCTTGTGCAGGAGAGACGGATAGCGGCTGACGCTGCTCGTAACGAGCGAGCCGTTCTGTGTGCGCACCGTTACGAGGTTCTCCGTGAAGGAGACGACCTGCGGCTGCTTAGCCGCAAGCGCCGGGGTCTCCTCCTCGGTCGACGTATCGGCAAGAAGATCTGGATCGGTCCAGACGATCTGGGGATAGTACCAGACTACCATCTTGCTGCCCCCATCCGTGCATGCCACGAGCGCGTCAGACTCGTCGTTGACCGCGATGCTCTGCACCATGGTCACCGGAAGCTTGTACGTCTTGCGCCCGGTGCAGTGCACGAAGAGATCGCCATTGCGGTCCACAAAGGCGAGCATGTCGGTCTCGTGCTTGCAGAGCGCCACCTGAACGATCTCGAGCTTGTGCTGGATGACGCCCACGGCCTGCTGGCGGGCCGTATCGACAAGGCGAATGGCGGTGCGGTTATTTTCCAAAACGGCAAGCATCTTGTCGTTGAGCGCCACCGTCGAGCGATCGAGGCCCAGGATGTTGATGCCGTTGAGTGCTTGCGGACCGCACACGCGGCGGCCCTCGTACGTAAAGACTCCCCAGGCCGCGAGGAAGACCTTTGAGCTCTGCAAAAGGAGAGCCGACCGCGTGGCCGGCACGTCGACAATCTGGGGCGTCCCGAGCTTGCTCAGCGCGTAGACGTGGACTTGCGGCGTGGCGCAGTGCACCAGGAGGTAGCCAAATTCGACGCTCACATCGAGCACCCGGTCTCGGAAGACGATGGACTCGGTTGTGTCCTCGAGGGTGTCGTGCACCTCGAGCTGCTTGGCGTCCTTGAGCGCGATCTGGAAGTGCTTCCACTCGAGCGAGCGGTTGGCGACCTGGGCCACGAGGACGGCCCGGCTGGCGCACGCGCCGCCGAGCATGGTACCGTCTTGGGTCCAGGCCAGGGAAAGCACGGACCCCGCGTGTCGCAAGTCCTCGCGGGCGTGCGTCCAGCCGGTCTTGTCGCAGATTTTCAAGACGTCGTAAGAGCCCACTGCGAAGGCGGCGCCGTTGGGGCTCCAACTCACGCTGGTCACCACGTGCTCCATGGGCTGGCTTTGGAAGAGCTGACGCCCGAAGGCGTCCCAGACTCGGTACCGTCGGTCCTCGCCGCCCGAAACAATGAGGTTGGTCACCGGGTTCCAGTCCACGGCGAGCACGGTGGCGTCGTGAGCCTTCCATTGCATCCGCTTCCTCTCGCGCTGCTCGATGGTGAGCATCTTCCCAGCACTAAAGAGAAGCTCGTCCTGGCGTCCCCAGCACAGTCCGTAGACAGGGAAGCCGGTGGTGGCCACTGTGTTGCGGAGCATGCCAACGCGGCTCCAGACCTTGACGGTGCCGTCCTCGCCGCCGGTGGCGAGGGCGGAACCGTCGAGGTTCCACTGGATCGAGATCGCTGCGCCCGCGTTGTAGCTCTGCACGCGCTTCTCCTCGCGGCCGCTGCTCCCCTGCAGAATGCGGAAGGACCCGTCGCTGCAGCAGACGGCGAGGGTGTCGCTCGCCTGCTTCTCGTTGATGCTGGGGCACCAGGACATTTGCGTCACAAAGCCCTCGGTGTCGCCCACGACCGTCTCGCTCGTGAGGTCGTCGCCGTGCAGGCGCTTGATGGTCTGGTCGTCGGCGCTCGTGAGGAGCTCGTCGCCGGAAGGCGTCCACACGCAGCTCGTCACCAGCTCCTTGTGCTGCTCGCGCAGCAGCTTGCACGAGACGCGCATCGTCTCGCCTCGCCTCCCTCCGCGAGCGTCGCCGTCGCTCGCTTGGATCAGAACCAGCTCGGCAGCGCCGCTCGGCCCCGCGACGCAGGTCGGCAGGCTCTGCGCGGCGGCGGGCGGCCGCTGCGCTGCGCTGCGCTGGGCTGCGCTGGGCTGAGCTGCGACGGGCGGCAGGCGGACGGGACTGCGACGGGACGCAAGGAGAGGAAAGGAGAGGAAAGGAGAGCAGAGCAGAGCAGAGCAGAGCAGAGGAGAGCAGAGCAGAGGAGAGGATGATTGGGGACAAGGAGGAGAAGGGGAAATTACCGTTACGATGAATTTGCGTTGCGCAGATTTTTCTTCGCTTCTTGAAGTTACGTACGTACAGGACTTTACAGTGAGTTCGCTGGCAAGTCGCTTCTTCGCTTCTCCACAATCGAGATGGGTCCCCTCGTCGCGTCTTGCGCATACTCTCAGAAATAGAAGCACAGGCAGGGCTACTGAAAATCGCCGCGCAGACGGAGCAGCCTTGATTGAGACGAGTCATGACCATCATCATAAGGATAAGGGGATGCTGATGGATTTGATGTGCGTGCTTTTACTGCGCTGTGACGTCTGTCCTGACTCTTGCCTACGTGGTACGTAGCCTACTACGTACCGCCCCGTTGCCCCCGTAGGCACGTACGTACGTACGTAGTGGACCTACCGGCTGTCAATGTGTCCAAGGAGCCGGGACTCGGGCAGATTATGGGTGCGGAAGAACGGTGACCTTCGTCACGTTGACCGACTCGTCAAGCTGCTCAAGCAGTATACCATCGTCGCCCGTGCGCGTGCGCGACCTGAGCAGGCCGACGAGTGGGGCGAGGAGTTGCCGCGAAAGGCGCTGGACAACCTTCAACCTGAAAGTCGCGGGCTTTCAGGCCGAGAAATGAGGACGTCGGGGCGCTTGACCGGCGAGCGAGGACACGCTGTGCCATGGGCCTCTGCCAAACGCCAACGTCTCGAACCCCGTCGAGGCTGCGAAAGTGCAGCTCGCGCCGCGCGAAATGCAGGCAGGCTTCGTTCGCAGGGCAGCACGCCCGGAACCATCTTAGACAAGACGGAATTGGGGCCAGACCAGAGCGCGGTCCAGGATGCAGGGCGCGACCCTCTCCTGCTCCTCCTCTTCGGTGAGGAGGCAAAGTTCGACAACGGGCTATGTCTTCACGACCATGGCCGATAGCAGTGGCGAGAGTTCCCGCTCGCAGTTCCTTCCACTCACTTGTCGAGGGCGCAAAGCGCGAGGGCGCAGATGGTGCCGCATCTTGAGCGCGCCGTAGGCTTTGAGCACGTTTGGACATCCGCATGGCGACATGACTTCGCGGGGCTCTTCTAAACGACGCGCCGTGTGGGCGCGCGCAAAGACCTTTCCGCGTTGCCGGGTCAAGCGTGGCGGCTCTCGGATCCCGGGCTCGAGCCGGGCAGCGAAAGCTGGGTGCTGCTCGTCGTCGATCGTAGGGCCACGGCGGTCGCAGCGCTGCGGAGCCTGCCAGGCGACGGTATTTGGCCTCTTCCCTCAGGACACCTTGGCCGGCGCGCGCGAGCCTGGGCAGCGCGAGCCTGGGGCCGGGGACCGATCACCGTCCCAGCACTGCCCCCCACATTCCGGCATCGCAGCATTCCGGCATCCTCGGCGGCACGTTCGTGCAGCAGCACGGCTGGCATCGCTCGCTTGGGAGCTGTCAGAACCTGAGTCTTGGCGTGCCTCACCAGGTCTTGGACGCAAACGATCATCTCTCGAGGGGGGCTATTCTGGAGCCGCCTCGACCAAGGTGGTCTGCCGCTGATCATCGAAGTCTCTCCTCGCAGACGGTTGCCAATTCCAGATCGACGACAAGTCGCCTCCGCTCGCGCCGACGCAGTGGGGCGCAGCGTGCGGTCGCGTGGCGAGCGACCCCTCCCACGATGCGGGTTCGGGCTCGCAGACAACGCTCGCGACGGCATGGATGACGTAGCAAGAAGTCGAGAGACCCATACTGAGTGCGGTCGGAGCGTGAAGACTCGGGTCGCAATCGAATTCCTCCACGAGTGCTGACGAAGCGCCTGCCAGGTGAAGCCAGAATTGCGCGCAAGTTGAAGAGCTGCCAGCGAGCTGAGCCTGCCCGGGCGCGAGCCAGCCTGCCCGTGAGGGGCCAAGTAGGCCGCCGAGGCGGCCTTGTGGAGAAGTCACATTGGAATGTATTGTTTACAGCGTTTACAGGTGGGTTGTGTTGTTTCAGGGTTGCACGACATTGTTTGTAAAGGCCTCGAATGCCATTTGGCCATTAGTACAGTGATTGTTGGTTTTATAAGTGCCCCGTACTTCGGGCGCTTCGTGGGTCGGGTTGCAAGTTCGCCTCTTCAAGTTATGTCCCGCCAAATTCACTTGCATTCCTCGCAAGCATTCATCATCAGTCACATCACGCGATTCATGAGTCGCCAGCCACGCAAGACAGAAAAAGTGCAGACATGTATTTGCGCTTTGACCCCCCCGCCCTGAAGACTTGGAGATTGAGAAACCCCTGCCCTCGGATCACGCTGATGCATGCTCACGGCTCAGGATCTGAAACATGCCTCGCGAGAAGAGTTTTGGTCAAATGATGGCCAGGCATTCAAGGTCTCATGAGCATGGCACCTAGAGCCGCAAGAGCCGCTGATTTTCAAATTTGGGACCGTTCGTCTAGAGCGGAGTCTTTGCAGGTTGCTTCTAAAAGGCACAGATCGTATGAAACGATGCTCATCACGATATGTGATCACCATAAGGGACTTACGGGACATAACTACTCGGCTACGCCCGGTCTACGCCCGGTCTATGCCCGGAATCATTGTGGTCTGGTGATCTGGTCTGCGATTCGGCGACCTGCGCTCGTTCAGGGTTCCGTGAGCCAGGTGTGGCGAGAGTAAGGCGATGTTTGGAATGATTTTGATGCGCGGGACCATACTCATCTTTGCTCTTCCTCGGTCAGCATGTTTGGGCGACGCTGGTAAGCCATATGCCAGAACGCGTGTTGGGCCAAGTGCGCGGCATGCCGTCTTTCCGCCTCGTCGTCGACGACGCTCGACACACCCGGCCACGGCTCTTCACTTCTGATATCGTGACCCAAAGCCGGGCCGGCTTCCCTTGTGAGCAGCCGACTACAGCTGCTTTGCCGCTTCAAGTTGCGGCCTACGGGCGACGGCGACCCACAGCGTCATCCGATACGGTTGTCCAAATCGTACTTTTTCCGCGTGGGACTCCATGACTCCGTCGGTGCCCGCTTGATTGACCCTATCGGGCGAGTGTTCAAGCGAGGATCCAGCCCGGAGCAGGTCTTCGAAGAGTATTGAGATATGGACTTGGAGAAGTGCTTTAGATGCTTGGATTATACTTTCTATTCTGGGAAGTCGCGGGTGTGCTGGTGCAGGGAATGGTCCTGGCCGGCGGCCTTGGTCCGCGGGCCGGAAGTCGCGACCAATGGTCGTAGGTCGTGCCTCGTTGGTCGGAGCCACAAAGGGTCCCCATGTGTTATCATGAATGAGACTAAGCGGGAGTCGTCGTGTCCCTCTGGATACGATCTCGGCTGCCGTGATTGCTCAGCAGCGGATCTAAACAAGGTGCAAGATCGACTTCAGCGTCCTCAGACCGGTGAGAATGGTCAATGTCATTAAAGTACCCCGGCAAATCGAGAGATCGACCAGCTCGCAACATTTGCGGCACTCCGCAGCCGTGGCGTGCGTGCTGACCAACTCTTTCACAAATGATGCGTGGGTGCCACGGGTCCGAAATGGGCCCCGGCTGGCTGCTGAGGCCGAGGTTAATCATGGAGTCCGCCGTGTTCAGAATTAGGTCCATGAGTCCGCGCGAGCTGAGGTCCCTCAAGACCTCGCCGACGGGAGCGAGGTACCGTGTGCACTCGCTTCTTTCGTCCTGCACAAAGTGGTGTTGAGGGCCTTGGGCTCCAATGTTGAATAAGATTCTTTACTCTTCCTCTTTGCCGGCACGAGTATCACTCGCTGCGCCTGCAGCAGATTCTGCGTTGAAATTGCTGATCTGGAAAATTGTTCGCATCCTGCAGCCGCATCGGCGGCTTCCCAGCCAAGCGAGAGTCACATTTCGCAACCCCGCAGTCGCACGCACCAAAGTCTCCCGGTCTCGGTCTCGGTCTCGTGCGTCTAAAGTGTCGCAGCCTATAGTTTTCATGTCCTCACGCCACGCGCCGCCCCGCATCAGGAGCAAGCAAAGTTGACTTTCTCATTCAAGAAATCTCTGCTCAGGAAAAGCAGGAGTCATCGCGCCTGGCTCGAGCGAGCCCCAATCGCTACCACATTGTCGCCGCGCCGCAAAAACCTGACCGGATAGCAGCGGCGTCTACGACATTCAGATCAAGCAAAATCGTGTTGTCGGACGCCGCTGAGAATGTCGGTTGGAGTCCAAATGTCGTGAGCAGGGCTGGCAGTCTCGCTGGCATCCCTGACTTTCGGTCGTACTCGTAGCTGATGTGTAGGCACCGGCCCTTGTTTGGGTCCTCGTCGTCGTTACAACTCCGTGGTCCGCCAGAACTCTGCGCAGTCGTTGGTCAGCAGCCCTTCGTACAAAATTTGGTTTTTAAGTGCACCCATGCAAGCTCAGCTGATGAATGCGAGAGATAGAGAGAGAGAAACAGCTGAAGAAACAGCTGGACCGGTGAGTGCGACGTCAATTGGCGCTCATTTAGACGCAAAACACAATGTCAAAGTACAAATCATTGGAGAACCTTGGTCCGACGTTGATCGCACGAAACAAGGCAAGTTTCTCATACATTTGCCCGTGCAAGGGTACCAGAGTGACAGAAAATCATTACTTCTGCGCCGCGGCTCGCATGAGCCGAGCAGTGAAGGCGGAGGCGTTGTGAGTATTGCTGCAAAAGCGGTGCCAAGTGACTTCCCCGGACAGGGTCTAGACGAGAGCAGCGCTGATTGCTTACCTTAATGCGCCGGTACGTCGCCATGAAGCTTACTCAAGTGATTGGCCGGCGTTATTGTAGTATGCCAGGGTATTTGTGTGGGCAGGACGCACGGCATCATCGTCAAGTGGAGTGCTTTTAAAAATTATATTTGAAGCCCTTGCGCGTGCTTTGGATTTATTATGCTTAATTTTATTCATTATGTTGCAATTTTTACTCTACATAATATATATAAAATATATTACGGTCAAAATAAATCAAACTGCTCTCTAACAAATAAAATTTAAATAATATATTATTTATTTTGAGTACAGTGTGTTTTATGGTAGTGAATGATGCTAAAACTTTGATTTCATTTAATTATATTTCTAGTTTTCTAGTTATGCGCAGCACTCTGCTTGTCTTTTCAAATTTACAGGAGAAAGTATGAAGAGACATACATGATCAGCTCAGCCAGACCAGCTGGCCTGGAACATACGCTATCATCAAAGTATACGTTTGTAAACCTGAAGTATCTGTCCAATTTTTCACAAGAAGGGAAAATGGACACGTTTTGCTGCAATGCAGATCTTCGATTTCTCTGTCTCCGTGTGGGTGCGTCCGCTGCGCCCTTCTGAAGTGCTATTAGGCGTGCGCTGTGCGCCTTGGCAAAGTTTCGTGCCTGAATAACCCGCTACAACCAATGAATGACGCGCGAAAGTTCGTCTTTGGCCTGCCTGGCTTGGCTGACTGCTCCACTTCTCTTTGTCGAGGCAGCGAGAGAGCTGTGCAGCAGTGATCCGGAAAGACAGACCGGCTGTGCAGCTAGCCTAGCTTACAGACACCTTCGATCAGAGCAGGCGACAGCCGTCTGTCTGCTGTTATACATTTCCACGGCCTTGTAGGCGCGTTTCCACGGCCGTGTAGGCTTTCCGAGCCTTGGACGGAGGATCATGAGAATTGGAGGGCAGTCTCTCACTGCCTACGGACATGTTCGGAGCTGGCTGTGCAGCCGCAGGTGCGCCAAAATTCATGAATAGTGTGTTTTAGTTGCATCGCTGGAGGGGTGCGATGGCAGGCGCGTGGTCGCCACCATTCTGTTGTGCCGCAACAGCTGCAATGTGCCCCGGAGAGAAGAAGCAAAGTTGCCGAATATCTATCTACATATATACAAGTAGCGAAGGGAGTCTTTATCTACAGATAGTTCGTTCCTAGCTTAACAGTTTGTAGTCTGCTCGGGCGGTCCACATCGAGCAAGGGTGAGTTCTCGCACGGCTGAGTTCCCGCACGGCTGAGTTCTCGCACGGCTGAGTTCTCGCACGGCTAAGTTCTCGCACGGCAGACTGACTATTGTTCTTCCTTCTTCACATAGTCGTCTGAGACAGCCAGTCAGCCAGCCAGTTAGTCGAATAGTGCAAACTGGATAAAGCGCTTGGCGGTGCTATGCACCAGGCTTGTGGACATACACAAAAGGCTCGCGACGAAGGTGTCTGGATCCTTCTCCGCGTCAATATCAAAGACCGGCGTGCGACTCGCAATCGCGGCCTGGATGGCGTCGCGATGCGAGCCGTCCTTCATGAACTCTTGCAAAGCGCTATCGAGGGCTCTCTTCTGGCGGGTCGAGTCGGCGTCGTCGGGTATGACCTTTTCGCGGTCGGCCACGCCGCGCAAGACTGCGGATATGGCCGTGTGGATCAGTCGCGCGCGCGAAGAGGCACTTTCACCCCTGATCACGGGAGGGCCAGACGACGGTACCTTACTGTCGTCCTCACGGCGCCGAGCACGCTTTTCCGACGGAGATGATGTCGTCGTGTCGCTGCCGTACACAAGAGAGCGCTTGGCCATCCGCGCAGCGTGCTCGTCGGACCGCACAGTCCTGAGCGTGGATGGAAGCGAGGCTTGAGTTTGGTCGATTTCGCGATTGCTACTCGAGGCGAGATGGTAGGACCGCTTGACTCTGGAAGCGTTGTGCGCGCCCTGCCGCGACATGGACAGGGCGCGGATGTGTTGGACTAGCACTTCTGGCAGACGCGGCCTCTGCGTCATGGCCTGGGTCGCGAGGTGCTGGATCCTGGCCAGCATTCCATCTTCGATGCGGCGGTTGCGGCCGGACTCGTCGGGCGCGTTCATGCAGCGAACCAGCGCAGCCCCGATCTTGGATTGCTTTGCGAGGCGAAAGTCCACGTGGTTAAAGATCTCCTTGAGCTGCGACAGTATCGCAAAGCGCATCGACTCTTCGGCGGCGGCGGTGCCTGGGCGCACCCAGCGGCCCAGGGCCTGCAACAAGTCAACACGGAGGGCGTAGTGGAGCCCGCGGGCGCGCAGATGCTGGAGGTGCAGCAGGACACGCGGGAGCCTCTCTCGCCGCGCCTCGACTGCGCCTTGGCGAGGGTCGTCGAGCTGCGCCCCCTCCGCAACGTAGCCGACGAGCCTCGAGACCCAGTCCCGCGTCACGGTGAGGGGCAGCGGAGGGCCGGCGCATTTGGGGCATACCCAGTTCCCTCCCGGCATGGAGTCCATGGCGAGGCAGCCCGTGTGGGCGGCGATCTCGCAGCCAGACCTCTCGTCGCCGCAGAGCATGAGGGTCGCGTCGTTGTCCGAGGACCCGCAGACGAAGCACGAGACGTGGGCGAACGGGTCTTCAGCAACGTAGTCCTGGGCCCCAAAGGCCGCGCCGGGGGACTCGCTCTTGCGGGCGACGCGCTCGAAGTTCTGCGATGCCGGGTTCCATATCTCGGTGACGCGGACGCGGCAGAAGGGGCAGCGGTCGTTCGTCCCGTTGGTGACCCAGGCGCGGAGGCAGGCGTAGTGGAAGGGGTGGTCGCACGACTTGGGCTTGGACACGGCGCCCTCGTCTTCCATGTCGTCGCAGCAGATGGCGCAGGTCGCGGCCTCCGCCTCGCCCTCCTCCGCCTCGCCCTGCGCCGCCGGCGCCGGCACCGCGCCCGCGGCGCTCTCGAGGGTCTCGGCCATCGAGCGGGCTTGCTTTGCTTCTTCAAGGTGGACGGACTCCCCGAGCACCGAGCGCGGCGCGTGCACGCTGGCAGGCAGGCACCCACGCACGCAGGCAGGCAGGCAGCGGGCCCTTCCCCCCCGCGCTCCCGCGGAGGTGGGCGGGTCGAGGCGACTCGGGTGGCGGCTCTCGAGATGGGATGGATGATGTTGGATGATGATGATGGATGATGGATGGGGTTTTGCCTTACCTTACTACCTGGTACGTAACATGCCTTAGCAGTGAAGCAGCGCTTCGCTTTGCTTTGCTTTGCTTTGCTTTGCTTTGCTT
>KQ758850.1:7490189-7515483 GCA_001462505.1 Aurantiochytrium sp. T66
GTCACCTTTTTCCCCCGCCCTGCCCTGCCCTGCCCTGCCCTGCCCTGCCCTGCCGTGCTTCACATATCGTCTCGACTCTCCCTCCGCGGCGTCGGTGCTCGCGGCGCCGTTGCCGCGGGGCCGCGGGGGCGGCGGCCTGGTGCCCGCGCTCGCGCGCGCAGGGTCGGAGTTCATGATGGGATGAGATGGTGATGAGCAAAACGGCATTAGCAGGTCGGGAGCTTCTCGAAGGCGGCGGGGCGGCGCGCGCGCGCGGCAGCAGCAGCATGGCGCCGGCGATGAAGGTGACGGTAAAGTGGGAGGAGGGCCCCGAGGCGGCGCACTGCGTGGTGAAGCTGACGCTGCCGCGGAAGTGGCGCGAGGGCGCGACGCTCCAGCTGAAGGAGACCTTCGTGGACCAGTACAACAAGAAGCACGCCGAGGCGCCGCTCGAGGCCGCACAGGTGCACCTGCTCAACCAGCGCGGCCAGGCGCTCGCGGACGCAGATATCGTGTGCCGCGTGCTCGAGCACGGAGAACACGTGCGCGTCAAGCCCGGCGCGCCGCCGACCAAGCTGGCGGCGCCGGTGCCCGACAAGGCCGCAGAGGCCGCCGACGACGCGAACAAGAAGCGCGCCGCGGGCGCCAGCAAGGGCGCGAACGTGCCGACGCCCGTGGCAAAGGACGGCTCGGACCTCGTCGGCGACAAGGCCGCCCTCGACAAGGCCCGCAAGATCGACTTCGACTACTCCAAGTGGGACCGCCTCGACCTCAGCGATGACGACGCGGAGGACTGCCACCCGAACATCGACAAGGAGAGCTGGAAGCGCCTCATGGCCCAGAAGCGCCAGGACCGCCGCCAGAAGGAGGAGGAGAAGATCCAGGCCTTCAAGGCCAAGATCGAAAAGTACACAAAGAAACAGGCGGACCTCCAGAACAAAATCGACGGCGCCGGCCCCGACGACGACGTCGCGCAGTGGATGGTCGACCGCGACGACGCCAAGGACTCCATGGAAAAGTACCAGGCCCGTCTTGACCACTTTCTGGCCACGCGCAAGCTCACTGCCGACGACCTCTGCGACGTCAAGGACGACAAGACCACCGTCGCGTCCTCGGCGGACCTGACCCCGCTCGCGACCGGCCTGCCGACCGACAACGCGGGGCCCAAGAAGACCGCCGCCGCCGCTGTCGAATCCGCTCCCGTCATCAGGCCCGAGGCGCCCGCCGACGAGGGCCTCGAGTACGACGCCTACATTAAGATGCACCGCGTCAAGGTCGACAAGTACGCCGACATCCGTTCGGACGAGGCCTCGGAGCACTTTCTTCTCGAGAACCCGGTCGTGCTTCACAAGCACGCCGAAGGCTATCTCCTGCTGCGCACGCTCGACACCTGCATGCGGCACCTTGCCGAGGAGGAGGACCGGGGCGGCATCTCCGCCAAGCAGAAACGGGCGTTCGCCGACGAGGAACTGGCCATTGCACGCCAGCACATGATCATTCAGTTCGTGCTCGCTCTGGCCGAGGGCAAGGGCCGCGACCCGCGCGACTTCGTGCGCGCGTTCTTCCTCAAGGCCGGCAAGAACTCGTCCCAGCGCATTGACGGCTTTGAGCAGGACCTCGAGGCCTTTGTGGAGCGCATCAGGAACCGCGCCAAGGAGAAGCGCAGCAAGGGCGAGGAGTCTCCGCTCGCATACCACAATCGCGGGGCCGGGGACAACATTGTCGAGATCGACGACGAGACCTACGAGATGGCTCCGCTCGGACCCGGCGGTCTGGACCCGAATGAGGTCCTCGGCTCCTTGCCGCGCTCCATGCAGGAGGCCTTCATGTCGCAAGACACCGACCGTCTCCGCGAGGCCATTTCGAGTCTGTCGCCCGAAGAGGCGCAGTACCACATGCAGCGCTGCGTTGACTCCGGGCTCTGGAACCCAGGTCCCGACGAGGTGGAAGATGAGGCCGATGACGAGGCCGAGGATGAAGTCCAGTGAGCCGGATCGGCACGCGTAAGCAATTTACGTATTTGATTGTTGAGCCCCTCTACCCGAGCTGGCGAAGACTCTCCGCGCTCAGACACTGCTGCAAATTCCTGTCCAACTTGAACAAGCAGTTCTCAACGCATTATAAAATCGGTTCATCACATTTCGTCGCGCGGTTTGCGAAACGGGAGCTTGGCCGAGGCCACGTAGTCCCAAAAGGCCTGGATCTTGGACGACGGCAAGACCACGTAGATGGCCAGGTCCCCGTTCGGAGCGCGCGGCATAAGGATGTTGAGTCCCGGCGCCGAGACCGGCGGAGGCACCATGTACGCGGAGGCGCCCTTGCCAGCAGGAGCGCCCATGTCGACGAGCCAATTGTACCCGGCCCAGGTATTCGTAAATGTTTGGCGGCCCGCGACGCAGTCTCCGATGATGTGAAAGACCCGCGTCTCCTTGCGCATGTCCAGCAGGCGGGTGTGCTCGAGCCAGTTCTTGCGGCGGGCCAGGTTCTCGCCGTCCTGCGCGAGCTCGGCGCGGATTGCGCGGTGCAGGCTCTGCGCCGACGAGGCCAGCGAGCTCGGGTCCATGGTCACCTTGAGCGGGACGTCAAAGACCGCATTGCCCACGTAGTTCTCCGGGTAGCGCGCGAGCTTGCCACGCACGTTGAAGGACTGCACAATGGGTCGCGTGTCCTTGGAGTGCACGCCGGCAGAGGCTGCGTGCTGCGCGCACAGCACGGCGCTCATGGCGGTCTCGTACGAAGACACCCACTCGCCCTCGGGCAGGGAGTCACAGATGGTTTGCTTGAGCGCCTCGAGTCCGCTCTTGTCGATGCAAACTTCGACCGTCTCGCAGGTCTTGCTCGCCCAGATAAAGTTCGCCATGAGCTTAAACCAGTACCATCTCGTGGCAAGCGGTGGGGCGCCGCCAATCTCCTTGCGCCACTTTTCCAGGAGCTCCGCTCTCGTCGCGGGCGTCTCGTCCACCGGGGCCACGACGCGCGGGGGCAGGTCCATCGGCTTGAGGCTCGCCGGGTCAACGTCCGAAGAGCACGCCTTCGACCACTCCTGCATCAGCTGCACGTAGGCCTGCGCGTCCCCGAGGCAGTGGTTGAGCTGGATGCTCAAAAAGCTCACTTCTTCGTCTTCGAAGCGGATCAACCGCGTCGTGAAGAGCGGGTCGTCGGGCCCCGGGGTTGCGCCCTTGCCGGGAAAGAAGAGCCCGGCCTTGGACCATGCAGTGCTGGGGGAATCAACGTCAGGAAGCTTGGCGTCCGCCTCGTGCCGCACGCCGTGCGCGGTCTCAAAGATGACGCCGTTCGACTCTTTGTCGTCAAGCACGAGGTTGTATCGCTTGGGGTCCGACGTCGTGTCGAGGCGCGCCGCCACGAACGGGTACTTGGCAAGAACACGCTGCAGCGCCGTTCGTATCTTCGCCGGGTCCAGCAGGCTTTCTACGCGTAACCCAAACTGGATCCAGGTCACGGCGGTCATCTCGTCGACCTCGCTCAGGACCCATCGCTGCTGCTGGCCATTGGGCGTGCGGACCACATCCGTCTTGTCCACGACCACGGCAAATGCAGGTTCCGCTTCCTTTTCCTTCGCAGGCTCGGCGGAAAACCTGGTCTTGAGCACCGCCGCCGCGAGCACGACGGCGCCGACCGTGGTGGCCGCCGCCATCGCCGTGGTGGGGCTCCACGTCTCCGGCATCCTCGGCGTCCCGGGAGAGGGAGTCCGAGTCCGAGTGCGTGCCGACCTGGTTCTGGGGTGCCGATCTCGATCTCAACCTTGCGCGGCCTCGCTCGCTCGCGCGGGCGGGCGCGAGGGCGGTCGCGGGGGAGAGCAGGCGCGCCGCGCCGCGCCGCGCCGCAGGGCCGTCGCCGCGCGCTCTCGGGCCGCGTCGGTGAAGATCGAGTTCGACTTCTGCGAACTTGGGTTTGAACGAATTCCGTTCCTTGATCTCTTTGCCAGTCTGCTAATACCGCATCCACCCCCGTGGGTGGGTGGCGGAAATACCCGACCGGGGAATGCTCGTCCGGGGCCATTCTCGTGACCATCGTGACCATCTCCATCGTATCATCACCACGCGCGCGGAGTCCAAGGACGGCCACGTCGAGGAGCCGTGCTCCCAGCCAGCCAGCTCCCGCGAAACGCGACGATGGTGATGATGGCGGACGACGACTTCGTCGCGGAGGGGTGGGTGGTCGGTGAGGTACAACGTAGTATGACGCAGCCTCGACGCTCGAAGAAGGCGCGTGTTCACGACGATTTACGCCTGCCATAGTAAGCTTCATGATACTATACATACCCTCAATGCGCGCGGGCCGGTGACCTCGCCGTCCTCGCGCCCTCGCCTCACGCCGCCCGCGTCCGAGCGCCTCGGACGCGCGCCTCCTGGCCCGCGGCCGCGTCTTCGCTGCTCGCTCACTCAGGCTGGCGACCATGACGCTCGAGGCCCACCTCCTCGAGGACCAGGACCCGGACCTGGACGAGGGCCACGTCGCGGACGACGAGGACGCCTCGGACGCGGACGCGGCGGCGATCGACGTCGACGACGACTCGCTCCCGGAGGCCGCGCCGCTCGCCGTGCAGGTCTGGGTCGAGACCCGGAACCTGAGCTACTTCGTCGGCAAGGGCAAGACGCGCAAGCAGATCCTGCACGACGTGAACGTGAGCTTCCGCCCCGGGGAGCTGACGGCCATCCTCGGCCCGAGCGGGAGCGGCAAGACCACGACGATCTCGATCCTCCTCGGCAATGCGGCCGGCGAGACCAGCGGGCGCGTCCTGGTCAATGGCGTCGACGGCCCGCCCGCCCACTTTAAGAGCGTGGCCAAGCTCGTGCCCCAGGAGGACGTCCTGCTCGCCTCGCTCACGGTGCGCGAGACGCTCTCGTACCAGAGCGAGCTCGTGCTGCCCGAGACATGGACGCCCGCCATGCGCGAGGCCCGCGTCCAGGAGGTCGTCACGGCCCTCTCGCTCCAAGAGTGCCTGGACGTGCGCATTGGCACCGTCGACGAGCGCGGCGTCTCGGGCGGGCAGCGCAAGCGCGTGTCCATCGCCATGGACCTTTTGTCGAACCCGGCGACGCTCTTCGTTGATGAGCCCACCAGCGGTCTTGACAGCAAGACCGCCGAGGACGTGGTGCGCATTCTCTCCGGGCTCGCCAAGGGCAGCGTCCCCCGCACCATTATCTGCACAATCCACCAGCCGAGCTACCGTATCTTTTCGCTCTTTGACCAGGTCGTGCTTCTGGCCGCCGGCCGCGTAGCGTACCGAGGGCCGATGGCCGACGTCGAGGGCTTTTTCGAGCTCATGGGCCTCCCGACGCCGCCTCGGGAAAACCCTGCGGATCACTACATGCGCATCCTTCAGGACGAAACCCACCAGTCGTCGCTCACGGCCGAGTTTGCCAAGCGGGACACCGCCAACGAGGACCAAGGTCCGGACCTACCGCTCATGTATATGGGGGACGCGGTCGACCCCTGGCTCACGTCGGCCTCCACGTCCGAGGACGAGGCCGATCCGCGGTCCGCGCTGGACCGCATTGACCGGTACCCGACCTCCTTTAGCAGGCAGCTTTGGGTGCTCTTTCGTCGCGCCTCGTACGACTCGCTCAAGGACCGCAACAAGTTCGCGCGGACGGTGATGCTCAAGACCGCGGTCGGCCTGCTCGTGGGCTGGGTGTGGTGGCAGGCCGGGAACCCGGCCCGCGTCGACAAAATCTTCCCGCTCGAGGGGGCCTGCCTCGTGCTCGTCCTCAACAGCACCATCGACACGATCGCCTCAACCATCATCGTGTTCCCCACGCAGCGGAGCCTGATGAACCGCGAGTACAAGAACGGCGTGTACCGTCTCATGCCGTTTTACCTCGGCCTCATCTTGTCCATGTGCGCGCTCTCGGTGGTCCATGTGACGGTGATGACCGTGCCGATTTACTTCATGGTGGGTCTGCAAAAGGACGCGGCAAAATTCTTCATCTTCACCTCCGTCATGCTCCTCATGACCATGATCGGCAACGTTCTGGGGGTCATCGTCGGTGCCATCAGCAAGGATCTCGTTGAGGCGCAGAACGCACTGGCGCCAATGCTGGCGCCCATGCTCATCTCGGCGGGCTATGTCATCCCTTACAAACAGCTCAACAAGCCGCTGCAAGTCATGTACCATATCAGCTTCTTCCAGTTCGGCCTCTCTGCGCTGCAGCTCAACGAGTTTAAGGACCTGCCCATCCGACTCGAGATCTACGGCTACGAGGTGCCGCTCACGGGCAACTTTATCCTGAAAAACTTCCTCAGCCTCGACCCTGCGACCCACCACGTTGGCGACTACATTCTGCGTCTCCTCGCTGCCAACGCCGTCATCATCGTCATTGGCTACTTTGTCGTGCGCCGCCGCCTCCGACAGCGTACTGGGTGATTCTCAAAGGTGACTTCTTCATCCTGGGAGACGAGACGGGTGTCATTCGACTCGCATGACATAGCATAGCATACCTTGGTAGCGTTAGCATGGCATAGCATAATAGCATAGACCCTAGGGGCATACCAGCACTGCACAGCCCGCGTGGCGCGTGCTGCATGCGGCCTCAAACGACCTCACTTTGACTTTTTATGGTATCTCCTTGCGCGATAAGGGCAACATGACATTGCCTTGGCGTTCGTTTGCCCCGCCTCATCAGCAAGCTCAACTTTGGCAAGGCTTTGGACTCTATCTTCGTTCGTCCATGATCTGCCACAACACTGGTCTGGCACATCGACCTTATGATGCGCCCCGAGGAGGCATCCCCGGGGCGTCCCCGGGGAGTCCCCGCTCGTGGTGCACACTTTGCCTCCCACAAAGGTGTGCGCGGGTTGCGCAGTCCGCGGGCTGGTTGGTCGCGAGAGCGCCAGACCCGCGACCCGGAGCGCGCCGCGGCCGCGTTCGCTACGAGTCCGTTCGCGCGCGCGGCCCCGACCGCTGCGCGCCGCTGCGCGCGGCCCGGGCCTGGGCGCCAGGCCGATCTCGCTGCCCGGCCGCGGCCGCCGGGGCGGAGGATGATGGCGATGACCATTCTGAGAACCGCGGCGGCGCGGCGGGCCCCGGCCGCGCTGCTGCGGCCGCGGCGGCGCGGGATCTGCGCGGCGGCGAGCGGCAGCGGCGGCGGCGGCGGGAGCCCGCTTCCCGAGGACACGAGCAAGTCCGGCATCCCGTACGTGTGGCGCTTCCGGGGCCACCGGGACGGCAGCTTCGAGGAGGTCTCCGGCCCCGTCTCCACGGCGCCGAGCTTGGACCCCGTGATAAAGCGCGTCACGATCCTGGGCGGCGTGCACGGCAACGAGATTGTCGGCGTCAACCTCGTCAAGCGCCTCGCCGCCGAGCTGCAGTCGGGACGCTGGACGCTTCCGGGGTCCGACGGACGTAAATCCAAGCTCGAGACAGAGATCGTGCTCGGACTCGGGAACCCAAAGGCCATCGAGCTCGGTACGCGCGGAAGCACCCCCGAGGGGGACCTCAACCGGTCCTTTACCCTCGATCTCATCGACGCACCAGAGGTCGAGCCCGAGGCCACCTTTGAGGCGAAGCGCGCGCGAGAGCTAGCGCCCTTACTCATGCAAACGGACGTGCTGCTCGACATCCACGCCACGAATCTGCCCTCTGAACCCTTCATTCGAGTCGCGGGCAAGTGCACCGCGGAGCACATAAGCGTTGCGAGCTGGTTCGCAAAGCTGCCGAACCAGACGAATGACCGGATGAAGCTGTTGCTTGACCCCTTTCACATGATCGGCGGCAAGATATGCACCACGGACGAGTTCGTCAATTCTTTCGGGGGCATTGGTGTCTGCCTCGAGACTGGGCTCTACAATGACCTTGACATGGAGGACGAATGCTATGTCCGGATTTTGGAAATGCTCAATTACGAGATGGGCCTGCGCGAGGCCAGCGGTCAGCCGCCTTTCGACTGGCCCGCGCCGGGCTCAAGCCAGAATTTTCTGCTCCGTCCTTACGGCGTGACCCGTTGGCTCATTAACGATTCTCCCGAACCAGAAGGAGACGAAGCGTCAAAGAGCCCGAAGGAAGCGGACGCCAAGGCGACCCAGGCCAGCGCGAAAGATGCAGACGGGCCTACCACTCCAGCAGCCGACGCGTCCGGTCCTTATAAAGCAGGTTTTTGGTTCGACCAAAATACGTTCGAGGATGTCGGGCCTGGGCGTCACCCCAAAGCGACACGAGGTGTCCCCGATGAGACTGCTGGCACGTCTCTCAGAAATGAAGGCAACGATGACGGCAACGACGACGACGTTGACGACACCGATGACTATTCCTCCACTCGCCATTCTGCAAAAGATTCGTTGAAAGAGTCGAGTATCCTCGTCGTAACGCCGCCCGAGGAGTCGGCACTGCGCGAAAAATTTGGCGACAAGGTCCAATGCTTTTGGGCGCAAAACGTGTTTCCAAATCTGTTCGAGCCCTTCAAGGTCATTTCCGCACACCGGCTCACGGAGCGCGGGTTTGCTTTCGAAAACGGGTTTGGCGAGAGAAACTGGGACTACGTGCGGAAGGGTCAGCCCGTGGGCCGCTTCACGGACCAGTCCACGGGGACGGAGGAGCCCGCTCAGAGCTACTCCAACGAAGAGCTCTACGTGGCCTTGGCCCCTTCGCGCGTTCTGTTTCCCAAGACCGGGAATCTGCAACGCCTGCACAAGCCGGTCTTCTGGCTCGCGGCTGAGATCTTCCTGGCGAAGAACGCCTCGGCTGCGCTTTATTTGCAACGGAACAAGGCCGGGGTCCTGAACCGGCGCCAACTCATGTCCTACCTCGACCGCGTGAGAGCCAAGAACGACAAACAGTTCCTTCAGCACATGCTCCTGACCCCTGGGCTTGCGCGCAAGGGTACCTCTCAGCCATGGAGACTTGTTTCGGCCGAAGCGGCGCCTCATATACAAGACAACAAAGGTGATCTGCCTAATAAGTTGGGCATGCAGACGCTGGGTAGTCCAGCGGGTCGGATCTCGGGGGTTCGCTTCCAGGCACTTGTGTCCAGATTTCAGGCGCTCAAGGGCCACGAGTTCGTCCGCGGAGAAATGCGCGATCTGCTAGCGTACTTCCCGTACGGCAATGGGGGTTATAGGCGGGAGTGCTTAATTGTCTACCCGACACCGGTGCGCGTCACCGGCGAGCACTTCATGCAATGCGGCCCACCGTACTCGTCTCCTCGCCTAAGTATGCCGTTTACCATCGAGCGATTTGACAAGGGCTCCAGGCAATACCTGGCCATCGACCCGTTTGACGCGAATTCCCGCGAGGAGGACCTCGCTGCAGCAGCATCAGGCTCATCTGAGAAGGATTTCAAAACGCGCCAGAACCTCGAGCGCATCCTCGCTGCCGCGAGAAAGCGGCTACCGGAGTTGAAATTGGAGATCCATGATCGTTACATTCTGAGTGAACTTAGCATCAAGGGCGATGCGTACCTGATGTGCGACGCAACGCTCTCGAAAGTGAAGGCTGATGTCTTGAACACAATGAGCATACGGGGGGCCCACTTTAAGGCCGTGGGCGCCACGTATCACGGTCTCTGGCAGATCATGTACGCCTTCCAGATTTGCCGTATCGAAGCGGGCGCATCGAAATATACTCCGGTGACTGAATTCCACCCTGCGTACTCGGATCGTGGCGAGAAGCTCGACGAATTTGGTTGGCAGCGCCAACTTCCCGAGCCCGTGAAACCGGTTTTTCGGGACAAACCTGTCGAGTACCGCGACCGTTATCAAGACAACTGACCCAATTTCACTCTTATTCTCTTTTCCAGCTTTACACGGCGCGTGAGATACAATCGACACCTTATAGCCCAACTTGGGCCGGGACGCCGACGGCCGGACACGGAAGTGGTTTATCGGTCTGTAGGGAGCCCAAGACCCCTGTCGACGGCCATAAGAATTCCCGGGACCAGCTGACCCGGCGCCCATCTTGACGGGGCCCTTTCCGGGACCCACGACACAGCTACGTACCAGCAGGATCGATCAGAGCTGGCGGTCCAGCCACGCTAGACCGGAATCTTTCACGAGCGTCCCCAATACCTATGGCGGCATCCCTTTGGACGACAACTTCCGGGTACTACATAGCGGCCCAAGGCCCAGCTTAATGCCTCCTACACATGTACACAGCGAGTACTTAGCTCGCGAACACGCGGACGTTGATCTGCTTGCCAAGGGCATCGCCCATCGGATCGGTGTCAGGGTCCCCCGGAATGACCACAGCTTGGGCGGCGGGCTCTTCTTGGTTATCTCTGGCGTCGCGTAGGGCGCTCTTGCAGGCGACAAGGACGGTGTTGCGGCCTCGGGGCTCGCCGTCGTCCTCCTTGTCGCTTCTACATTTGAGCACGTAGGTGCCAAATCCGGAGCGTTTATCGCCTTGCCACACGCCGACAAGGGAATTCTGCACCATCTCGGCGCCGACCATCTTGCCCGGGTACTGCACGCGACCGCGGCCGTGGCGCTGTCCGTGGACGAAGATTCCTGTAAAGACGTGACCGTTCGGCTTGGTGAGGGTGCCGTGGCCGTGCATGAGCCCGTTCTCCCAGTCGCCGCGATAGCTGGAGCCGTCGGCATACGTAGCGATGCCGCGGCCGTTGAAAGCGTTGTTCGCAAAGCTGCCCTCGTAGCAGAAGCCGGCCCCATCGTCGAAACGTCCGTGGCCCTGACGGAGGTTTTCGAGCCATTCCCCCTCGTAGACAGCGCCGGTCTTGTACGTGAGCTTGCCGCGCCCATGGCGTCGGCCGTCGACGAGGTCACCCTCGTAGACTTCCTGGAGCACGGTGTCGGGATGGGTGACGAAGCGGCCCGACCCGGTCATGCGGTCGCAGGCGAACTCGCCCGTGTAGACGCTTGTGTCGTTGAAATGCAGCGTGCCGGCGCCGTGCCGGCGGTTATTCTTCCAGGCGCCCTCGTACCGGTGGCCGTGCTTCGTGTAGACCATGGTCCCGTGCCCGTTGATCTCATTCTCGCAAAAGTCTCCCTGGTACACGTTGCCATTCGCGAAGGCGTATCGGCCCTTGCCGTTGCGCTTGCCTCGGAGAAAGGCGCCGTGGTACACGGACCCATCCCTGTAGGTGAAGATGCCGATGCCGTGGAGCGACCCCTTGAAGAAGGTCCCGACGTAGTGCGCGCCCGAGCCAAAGTAGAGCTGGCCTTGGCCGTGCTTGCGGCTCTGTTTCCAGTTGCCGACGTAGACGCACCCGCTCTTGCGGTACAGATAGGTCCCGTGCCCGCAGGCCGCGCCGCCCGAGAACTTGCCGTCGAAAATGTCGCCGTTGGCGAGGACGAGGATGCCGGCGCCGCCCATACGGCCGAGCTCCCACGCGCCGTCGTAGAGCTCTCCGGTGGCGAGATTCTCGAGGCGGCCGTGGCCGTCGTAGCGGCCAGCGAGCCAGGTGCCAGTGTACACAAAGCTCGACCCGTAGGTGCAGACCCCGTAGCCGTGGCGGTTGTCCCGGAAGAAGTGCCCGCGGTACGTCTCGCCCGTGAGGGCGAGCTGGAGCACGCCAGCGCCTTCGGCAGCGCCGTCTTTGATCCTGCCCACAAAGCGGTCTCCATTGGCCTTGGTGAAGACGCCGGTGCCGTGGAACTTGCTCTTGCGGAAGTCACCGGCGTACACGTCGCCGTTGGCGCTCGCGAGCTGGCCCTTGCCGTGCAGAAAGCCGTACGACCACCTGCCCTCGAGCTTGTCGCCCGCGGGAGACGTTTCCACGCCAAAGCCGTGGCGGACGTTGTGCTTCCAGTCCCCCTGAAAGACGGTGCCGTCGGCCTTGCGGAGGGTGCCCTTGCCGTGACGCATGTCGTCGCGAAAGTCGCCAAGGTATTCTGTCCCGTCCGGGTAGCGCAGAGCGCCCCGACCGCAAAGACGGCCTTCCAAAAGGCTTCCGGTGTAGACGGCGGCGCCGATGCAGCGGGTGCCCGTCCCGTTGCGGACTTTGTCGCTGTAGACGGTCTTGGGGTCGATGTGGTCCGGGATGCGCAGGGGCCCCACGCGCTTCTTTTTCTTCTTCTTCTTCTTCTTCGTCGTCGTCGTCATCTTCTCCTTCGACGCCAAGGTGGTGCGATCGTCGCCGTCGGCGTGATCACTGCCCGCATCAAGACCCACTGGATCGGCCGCGGCCTGCTGCTGCATACGCGCGAGCTCGAGCTTGAAGGTGTCCATGTCGAGAAAGTCTTCCTTGCCCAAGGCATCCGGGTTTTCGGCCTCCAGCTTAGCGCGCGCCTCGACCATGGAGAAGTGGGGCCAGCGGTCGTCCGGCACAGGCTCCACGCTTAGGCGGGGCCGAAGCATGGGTAGAAGCTGGTCGTCACCAGCGCCGGGCGCATCGGCGCCGAGATTCTGGCCATCATTGGCAGTGCCGGCGTCGCGCGCACGCAGTCGACTGCGCCGCGCTTCTCGCTCCTTGAACTTGCGCTCGCGCATCAGGACATCGTTGAGCTTGGCCACCATGTCCTGGCGAGAAGCGAAGATGCCAAGCTTGCGCGCACGGAGGTGCGACAGGAGCTCTTGGTTCGTGAGGGCTTCCGGGACGACCTCCCCGAGGTGGTGGCCGTCAACATCGAGGCTGTTGGCGCAGTTGCCACAGGTGGGAAAGATGTCGCAGTGGTTGAGCTGCCAGCAGGCGGGGCAAAGCCAGTTGTGACCGCGGCGGTGGATCTCGAGTGCCTCGAAGGTGGCGCAGGTGAAGTCACAGTCGCCCCAGTTGCAGTCGAAGCGGCCCTCGTTCATCTCGTACGGCGCGTCCCACTGCGTCTCGGTGTTTGCGGTGTTGTAGTAAAAGATGGCGCCCGTTTCGGCATCCCGCATCTCCTTCCATGTGTCGACCTTGCGCAGGACCTTGCTACGCATAATGAGCGCGCGCAGAGGCACGCCCTTGGGGACGACGCGCTTGCGCTCGAGTAGGAGCTCCTCTCTGCGCTTGCGGCCGAGCCTGCCGCGCGCAACGGCCTGCATGCGGATGGCCGCCGCATGCTTGCGCCTGAGCTCCTGCACAAGCTTTCTCGCGAGCTGCCTTCGGCGCACGGACTGGATCTTCCGCGCTGCATTTTCGAGGCGTTCCGCAGCCTCGCGCTTGACCTCATCCTGACGGGCCTCTTCGTGCGCGAGCCACGCGAGGCGGCACGCGAGCCTCGCCTTCGCTTCGCGCCGGAGCGCTCTTCGCTCGTGCAGGCCCTCCATACGATCGAGCTTTGAGTGCACGAGGCGCGGCCGGGAAAGTCTGCGCCGCGAGCACGCCTTCTGCGGCTCGCGGACGTCGCGAGCGCCTCGCCGATGGCGCTCGAAGTTTGGTTCGCCTCGCCCGGACGGTGCGCGCGGCACCTCAGGCTGGCACTCCTTCTCAAACGGTGTGTACTACTTTTCAGAGGGAAGGGACGGTCCCCGGAGGAGTCATACGGTGTGCGCGGGGACTACGAATTGTGTATTCTGTCTGTTCGTCTGTTACAGCGAGATGACCGTGGCGAATATCATTTGCCAATCTGGACAAGAGCGCTGGAAGGGGCTGCGCCGACTCTCTTTTCAAGTTGACATCAATCGACCGGACAATGGTAAGGTGACCCATGATGAGCGTCACTTGGCTAATTCCCGGAAACCACCGACATCCAAGCTTCGCTAATGCAGTTCGTACGTAGTACCGGGTACTACTCAGGCTACGTTCTGTACCTACCGAGGCTGCTTAGTCGCAGAGATTCCTCCGTGATGATAAGCATGGCCATTTCTCTTCTGGATGATTGGCGTTTCCAAGACGATTGGAGCCGCATGATCGGTCGATGGGTCATACGAGTCGTGTCTCGATCGAGTCCCACTACCGTTCTCAAGGCTCTGAAGCAGCTGCTCGGTTGGGCCTCGGCGAGATCCTCGCCGGTGACCTCGGTCAATCGATGATCAGGCGCTCCCACTGCAAGCCTTCATTTGTCAGGCTCGACGCTGCATCTTCGCTTGCAGCCTGGCGCGAGAGCCGCGTTTGCAGTGCTGCAGTGCGGTCCACGCTGGCGCTGCATAAAAACGTCAGTCAGTCTCGGTCCTTCTACGTACGTAGTACCCGTAGTTCGTACTTACCGTGACACGTCGTAGCCGAGCCGAGCCGCGCGATTGTTTCGTTTCCGCCCTGCGGCCCTGCCTTTGGGACACGCACGGACGAGACGAGACGAGACGAGACGTGCGGCGGCGCAGTTTCGAGGACCCTCGCCGCGATAAGCCCTGATCTGACCTGCTTGACGCGCAAAGTTGCGTCCTGCGTCCTGCGTCCGTGCGTGCGTGCGTGCGTGCGACTCGGACCTGGACTCGGGCTCGGGCTCGGGCTCGGGCTCGGAGTCGTGCGTGGCCTTTTCAGGCTTTCAGGCCTAGGCCTAGAGCCTAGGCACATCGAATGGTCGGCGGGCAAGACCGCTAGCTAGCTGCGCTGCTGCAGTCGCTGGGCTTTCTTTCAGGTCAAGTCGACGGCCGCCGACTTCCTGCCAGCGCGGCTCGCTGGCTGGCTCGCTGGCTGGCTGGCTCGCTCGCCGGACCGGCAGCCGTCGCGGGGCTGCCAGACGAGACGAGACTCTGGCCTGACGATTAGATTAGATTAGATTAGATTAGATTAGATCTGGCTCGCATTGCAACCGATTTCGCGGCTTCCGCCTCTTCGTACGAGTTAGATGGACGGACAGCCGTCGCGGGCGAGGCTTGGCTGGCTGGCTGGCTGGCCGGAGGGGCGGGCACGGCCCCCCTGGCCACGGCCTGCGGCGCCCCGCGCAGCGAGCGAGCAAGCAAGCGTGGCCCACTCGATGGCTGGCGGGCAGGATCCCGAGTCCCAGCTACTTTTTATTATTATAAAAATATTTTTTATTTTAACAGGCCATACCCCTTTGGATAGGTCCAATTCAGGCCTCAAAACGGGTCACCCTGAAGCATTCTCGATTCTTGTGCGAGGAGTTTCGTTCTGGCGGGGCGTGCAGCGGCCAGCGGACATGGGGGCGAGCCGCTGGCGGGGTCTTGCTCTGTCGGAGGCGGCGTGGTCGTGGCGAACGAGGTGCTCGAAAGCGGGGTGGGGGAAGGCGTCTAAATCCGACAAGAGCACGCGAGAGACCGCGCCAGAGGCCGGCAAGGCCTGGGCAGCTCCCAGGCGGTGTTGGGCGTCTTCGTGGCCGAACAGCGAGCGCTTAGGCCAAGTTTTGGGCGCGGTAGAGGCCAAAACGCAGCTCAGGCTGGGATCAATCGCGCTTGCGGCGACTTCTGGGCACAACTTGGGGTGAGGCGAGCGCGCGCGTTTTCGTGGCTAAGGACGGGCTGTGCTCCCCCGTGCGCCCAGGTAGTGCACTACAGGCCTCTCCCAGGCCGCCGGCGTGGCCGTGGTGCCGCTCACGAGCACCAAGAGTCCGGGCCCTCGACCGTCTCCCTTACATTAGCATGAGATGGCGCGAGCTTTGGCGCAGGCCCACGGCCGCGTGAAGCCACGCGCGAAGCCCGCAACGCCGTCTGCGAGGCCCCAAGGCCTGGGCGCGCTCCCCCAGCGCGCGCCAGCGCCGAAGCGCAAGTTAAATCCGGCCTCCGATGCTCTCGGTTCGAGGCCTGCTTCGACGTCTTCGACGCGCTCGTACTCCATCACCAAGGAACTCACGATCTCGCAACTTGGTGCGAGGGATGCGCCTCGGGTCCGCTGCGCGATGCACGCCTCGCCAAGCCGAAAGTCGTCGCACAAGAATCGAAGAAGCGTGAAATGACCCCAAATGGGGGACCTATCCAAAGGGGTATGGCCTGTTAAAAAATAAAGACCCGCAGCGATCCGCAACCCTAGCTTCTTTAGCTTCCTCCTTGGGGATCACCGCCAGCTGCGGGGGTCGCACGACGATTTGCTCGATCGAGCACTGGCAGGCAGAGAGACAGATCAGGCTGATCAGCGTCTGCAGACCATCAGTCAGACCTCGTCCAGTCGCGCTCTCCCGCTCGTACGTTCGTACTACGTACGTACGTACCCGGTACGTACGTAGTACGTACGTGACTTGCCGCTGGGCTAGCCACCACCCGACCCGGGCCAAGCCAGGCGTCGGAATCTGTCCCCCCTTGACCCCTCCATTGATTGCGAGCATCTGGCCCGAATTCTGGAGCTGCTCGCGTCTCGTGTTGGCACTGCACCCGCGGTGTCGACTTGCTTTGCTCGCTCGTGCCGACTTGTGCCGTCGCGCCGAGCGATCGAGAACCGCGCCGCTCGGAAACAAGAGTTACAAGACCACTGGGCCTGGCGGCCCTGGCTACGACATTCTGCACATTCTGCGGAGATTCTGCTCGCTCGCTTCCTCCTGGCGGGTCGGTGTCCACCCATTCGTTCGTTCGTTCGCACGTCAGATCATCCCAAAGATCATCCCAAACGGTACGTACGTACGTGCGTGTCCTACGCTACTCTCGAGAGAGAGTCTCGAGTCTCGAGTGGAGTCTCCCTCGATCGCCGAAGTGGGACGGGCCTCGTGCTACGAGCAGAACGGTGTGAGCCACAGCGTGCTCGGCGACTGCTCGTGCTGTGCGTCGCTCGAGTTGGCCGTTCGCGCCGCCTCGCTCAGTTCGGACCTGCCTGCGCCAGCGATCACATCGCCAGCACTGCAGCATGCATCGATCGAGAGCTTCGCCGAGTGTCGCAGAATACACGATCGAATACACGTCACAGGGTCGCAGCCTGGGCCTCATCACACAGATTCACAGGTACGTACGTACCCGGTACGTACGTACGTACAGGCCCAGGCAACAACATGGGGCCTGGCTGGCTGGCTGGCTGGCAGGCGGGCGGGCCTGCTGATCAGAGAGCCGCGAGACGAGATCGTTTCGCCACAGTTCACTCCGCGCTGCGGCCCGGCCTGGCGCGCAGCGCGAGCGCCATCCATCCATCCAGGGGCCGCCCGCCAGCCACAGCCAGCCAGCCAGCCAGCCAGCCAGCCAGCCAGCCAGAGAGCGGCGCCCCATCTCGCGTGAAACCGCGCGTGCCGAGTCGAGTCGAGTCGAGTCGAGTCGAGTCGAGTCGAGTCGAGTCGTTGATTGATTGACACTTGCAAGCAAGGGCACTTGCCTTGCAAGCGCTAGCTCGCTCGCTTGCAGAGGAGCCGCGCGCGGCGCGTTCCGGCAAAACGCGCGCGGCGCGTGGGGAAGCCGGCCGCCAGGCGCCAGCCGCCTGCCTGCCCGCCCGCTCGCCCGCTCGCGTGCCCGCCCGCCCGCGCTCAGCCTCTGTCGCGTGCCGGGTGCCCTGGCGTCTTGTCTCCCTTTCACTCTCAGGGCTTTATGAGGACGTTTTATCGCCGCGTCCCCACACCCCCACACTTCGACAAAGTACCAGGACTGGCATAACAAGTTTTCATTAGTTTGGAGCCTTCTGTGGCCATTCATTCATTTAATCATCCGTTCCAGCGCCGCCCATGATGATCCGAGTCGCCGCCCGCGCCCCGCCCCTCCCGCCCCTCCCCCTGCCTGCCGCTCCGCCGGCTCGCCGGCTGGGCGGCCGGGCCAACTTAGCTTGGCCTGGCTGCGCCGGGCATCTACCCCGCGTGTTCGTGCGCCTGCGGAGTTTCATCTTTTGGGGCGAGCTTTTGTCTCCTGCCTCCTACCTGCCCAGAGATCTATCTATCTAGCTATCTGTGCTGCTTCGGATGGTCCATCGATCCGATCCGATCCGATCCGGTCCGGTCCGCTGCGCCTCCTTTGACTTTGCAAGTTGCAAGTTGGTGGGCTTCACTTACGAGCTCCCGGCCGCTCGCCGGTTCACGGAGCCTGGCCCGACACCGCATTGCGACGCCATTGGCACAAGGCTAGGTACGTACGTACGTACCACCCATGTTCCACACGTACGCCGCCCTCCCGATGGCCGCGAAACTCGCTCGTTCGCCGCCATGGCGAGAGGAGGCTGCGGCGCCTGCCGGGCAGGCATGTCGGCGTGCCGTGCCTGCCCGCGGAGCTTAGGCCACGGAGAAGTTGTCGTATGGTACGCGTATACGTACGTATGCAATGCATGGTGGTGGTGTGGAACGGCCGCCAGCACGCGCACCGCCCGCCCCCGCCAATTCATTCAATTCAATTCAATTCAATTCAATTCAGTTCAATTCAATTCAATTCAATTCAATTCAATTCAATTCAATTCAATTCAATTCAATTCACCACTTCGGCTGCGTTTCGCGAAGTGTCGCTGTCACGTCGCTGTCACTCATTTCGACGGCCCCGCTTCGCTTCGCTCCGCACTCCGCTCCGCTCCGGCGGCTCCGGCGGCTCCAGCGGCTCCGCAAGCGAGCAAGCACGCAAGCAAGCAAGCAAGCAGGCGCCCTTGCAACCGCGCCCTGGGCGAGCGCTCGTCCCGGGGTCCTGGCGTCTGTGTCCCTGCTTCTCCCAAGGGCAGTCCCAGCTTCTCCTTAGGGCCTTCTAGCTTGCTCCTCCCTCCCCCACTGGCGCCCCCGCACCTGCCGCTTCTGTTTTATGTTTTTTATATCGTTCTTTTATTATTCGGGGCTCGAGCACGAGGAAGGACGGGGAAGGAAGACGAGCCCATGGGTAAGAGAGCGCGCGGCCGCGCCTCGCCGCGCGCGTTAGCACTGGCATTGCAGTGCAGCGATGTGATGCTTTGCAATCGTCGTGCACTGCTGCGCTGCACTGCAGACTGAATGCATGCTGCATGCAGAGCGCTGCATTACAATTATTGCAATGCAGACCCCTTGCAGCACATGGTCCGGTCCTCAACGAAGGGTTTCACGTCCGCCTCGCGAGCCGGGACACCGAAATCAAAGTTGAAACCCGACTCTGACCGGGGGGGAGGACGGAGCCCGTCGCGGAGGAGGCCGCTCGGCTCGAGCTCTTCTGAGGCAGGCTTGGCGGCAGGGCAGGCTGAGCAGGGACTGGCCGGCCTCAGTTTTTCTTTCTTTTCCTTTTTTTCTTTTTTTCTTTTCTTTTTCTGTTCTGTCGGCAAGCAGTCAAAGCAAGCAGTCAAAGCAGTCACCGCACACACTTCCTTCACACAGTGTGGGGCGACTTTGCCAGCCAGGCTTCAAAAACAAACAGACAGACGAACGAGCAAAGGCGAAAGCAAGAGCGCTCGCACGCTGCTCGCCGCCGGCAGAGAGCTAACGCGCGGCAGCCAGCTGCGCGGCACGGAGCGGAGCGGGCCCTGCCAGGCGAGCGGAGGCCGCCCCGCGCCCGGGCTGCCTGCAGGCCGGCCGGCCGGCCGAGCGGCAGACTCGACTAACGAGACTGGAACCGTCTGCGGCCGCTGAGTTGATCGATTCCTCGGGTGAACCGCCCAGGTGGTGGACCCTGCGAAGCTGCTTTGCTTGCTTGCTTGCGCTCGCGAGCGCGCGGCTCGTGCGGCCACGGGGTGGTCTGCTCTGCCTTGCGTGCCTAGCAGCGCGCTTGCAAGCAGCCAGCCATAGCCAGCCAGCCATAGCCAGCCAGCCGGCGAGGCGGGTTCCAGATTTACCCTCCTTACGGCACGCAGACCCACGGCAGCGCCTGGCCGGCTCATGAGCCTCGTAGTAAACCTGGTGATCAAAGAGTGTCTGTCGTCCATGTCCGGCCAGGATGATTGGCGAGCCTCTTCGCAGAAACCCTCCTCACTGGCTTCCACCAATATGATGAGTCTCCTCGGGTCATCGTCAGCGTCGGCACCAACATCATCAGCTCCTTCGTCGTCCTCGTCGCCGGCGGCGCATCCCTCTCAGTTTACCTTCCAAGCAATATCACGGGCTATTCAGGGTCAGCAGGGTCAGCCCCACCAGCCCATGGCAGCCAACGCTGCAGCCGGTCGCGGCGAGCCCCATAACGGTGTGTCGCAGGGATCCCAGCTTGGCAATGCGTACCATCACACCGGTCAGCAGCAGCATTACCAGACCTACCAGCAGCATCAGCAGCAGCCTCCGCAGCAGCCTCCGCAGCAGCCGCAATTCCAGCCGTACACGTACAGCCAGCAATCACAGCGGCCGTCCGTCAAGCAGCAGCAGGAGCAGCAGCAGCAGCAGCGCCGGGTTCCGCCCCCACCAGCGCAGCATCTGCAGCATCCACATCAGCATTCTGGACAGCCGTATTTCGCGACCGAGGCTCGCGTCGATGACAACGCCACAAAGTATAACCTCACGACCTCGGGGTCTTGGTCGTCCATGTCTTCGACCGGAAGCAGCAGCACCAGCAACAACGGCGGCGGCGGCATCGGTAGCCCCGTGCAGCAACCCATGCAGCAGTTTCAGCTGCTCTCCCAGCCGCAGCCGCAGTACGCTCAGCATTCTCTTTTCTACGGCTCGCAGCAGCAGCAGCAGCAGCAGCAGCAGCCACAGCAGCCGTACTACGAGCGCAATCCGGTCCATCGCGTGGCGCTGGACTTTGGCGGCTCGACGAACCCTGGCACCCTTGGAAAGCGCAAGGCTGCAGGCGACCAGCTCGAGCCCCCGATCCACCAGCAAGACGCCGTCGAGGTCACGGGAGACAGCCTCAGAAGATCAGGCCCCCAGCGTAGCAGCAGCACTAGCAGCAGTACGAGCGACAGCGCGAGGCTCGACAGCGGAGTGGGCGATGACGACAATGACGACGGCAGCGCGAGTCTCCCCGAAGCACCCCCTGCCAACGAGCGCCGCCGCGGCCAGAGCTACATGGTCAAGGGCGTCGTCAAGCGCTGGGACGGGAAGCGCTTTGCGCGGACATGCGACGCCGAAGGCTGCAACAAGCTCGCGCAGGGCACCACGGACCAGTGCAAGAACCACGGCGGCGGAACGCGGTGCCAGGAGTCTGGATGCACTCGCGCAGCGCGCGGCGGGTCCGACAAATGCGCAGCTCACGGCGGCGGCAAACGCTGCGCCTACGAGGGCTGCACGCGCCCCGCCATCGGCCGCAACCATTGCCGGAACCACGGAGGCGGCAAAGCCTGCCAGGTTCCGAACTGCGGGAAGACCGCGCGAGGCAAGTCCAGGTACTGTGCCACGCATAAACGCGCCATGGACGCCCAGGCCGCCCCCGGCCCGGCCATGGGTCTCACGCTTTCTTCCGCGCAGCAGCATCAACAGCAGCAGCAGCAGCAGCAGCAGCAGCAGCAGCTCCATCAGAGCCGCTTTTCGCGCGTGGCCTCCTTCGATCAAGCCGTAAACCCGGGATCTGTGACTTCCTCGGGCGGCGCGCCGCCTCCGCAGCAGCAAATGTTCACAAGTCTCGGCCCCAACGCCGCCTCGCATCCGCATTCCTTTAGCGCTGCTGGGCCGCCGGCATTCTACCAGCAAAGCTACCCGGGATCATCCCTCACCTTTTCGTCGTCTTCGAGCGCCGCAAACGCTTCGTCCTCAGCATCATCGTCCGCGGCGCCATTCCCTGCCCACATGCAGCAGCACCAGCAGCCCTAGGAGGGCTCCGTGAAGGCCGCGCCGCGGTCGGTAACCCTTATTCTTTATTATTTACGTACGTACCCCATGAAATGAATTATGAGCTAACTATCTTACCTGGGCCTTGGCCCAATTATGAGCAATCTTGGCCGGTGAGTTCGTGCTCTTCATAATCATCAGGACCAAATGTACCAATGTAACCCTCGAACATTTTATTTGCACATCATCGACATCATCATCGTCAACATCAGTTCCATCTGGGTGGCATCGTCTCCGGGAGACTGCGAGCTGACCGACAGCAAACGCCCTGCGCGCGCGTCTCGGTGGCCCACGGTGATGATCGTCGCCGCCAAAGGAGGAGGCACCAGAAAAACGCAAATCTGAACAATCTGGTGTCTGCGCAACCCATTTTAGAGAGCGACCTCGTAACGGCCATCTTCGTGGGCGGAGGAGATGAGACGTCCTAAGACAGACCCGCGCGAAAACCTTGCCAGGCCCGTCGCGACCAAAGAGCTGGCAAGCAGGCTTCGACCGCGCGGCCGCCCACGCCCCGAAAGCCTTTGGCCTGCTTGCGGGCCGACCTCACGCGCGCCTCGGGCCGCCTTTTGTGCATCGTGACGCAGGTCTTACGCGAGCGACTTTTGGCGCAGCACAGAAGGCCACGCGCGCCGCCGCCACCATGAGCGAGATCAAATTCATCGTGGAGCGCTTGAACCAGAAGCCCTTCAACAGAGACCTCACGCTCGTGAGCTTTGACGAGCTCGGACCCTTTGAGCTCTTGCAGCTGCTCAACAATGTCCTCGAGTACCTCGATCCGCAGCTCCACAAGGTGGACCTCCGCGAGGAGAACCAGAGCCGCGAGGGCGCCACGGCGACGCGCATGATGGACTTTTTGCGCATCCTCAAGTACAAGGTTCCCGGGAGCAATGCCGACCGCTTCAAGGCCGCGCTTGGCAACGGAGACCGCGCCGCCGTGTACCCGGTCCTGCACTATTTACTTTCGCGGCTGGAGCCCATGAAGACGCGCGCCTACCTCGCGCGCTTCCTCGTGAATGTGGAGATCCCGTCGGCATTCCTGCATGACGAGGCCATCCAGGACATCTACCAGCACTACAAGCAGTGCCAGCGCGAGTTCAAGGAAACGCACAAGGCGGTCGAGGGCCTGCGGCACAACACCATGCAGCCCGGTGAGCTGAAGCGCGAGATCAGCCAGCTTGAAGAGGAAAAGGGCCAGCTCATCGAAAAGATTGCCCAGCTCAAGCGCAAGACAGAGGACATGCCCGGCTTTCAGGAGCTCTACGAGGTGACGAGCGCACTGCGACGCGAGCAGGAGGATGAGACCAAGCTGCAGGACCAGGGCCGCGAGCAGCAGGCCGCGCTGGAGATGAGCGAGCGCAGGCTCGCGGACCTCCGCAGGCGCTACGACGAGCTCAGCGCCTCGCAGCGCGACGACGACCCGGACGAGCTCGTCAGCCGCCTCGAGCGCGAAGTGCGCGAGCAGCGCGAGGCCCTCGAGTCTTCGCTGCCCCAGGAGCTCCAGGACGCCTACGATCGCCTTGGCGAGGTCGAGCGCGGTCTAAGCGAGCCCATCAAGACCCGGAGCGACGTCGACGAAATGGAGTCTCGCGTCGTCAAGGCGCGGCGCGAGATCGACTCGCTGCAGGAACAGGTCGACCGCGCCCGCCGCCTTAACGGCGGGGACGACAAGCTCAAGATGTTCCGCCAGCAAGGCGCAATGATCCAGAAAAAGCTTCAGCAAAAGGACCGCGAGCTCGAAGAGGTCCGCGACGAGGCGCAGCGGCTCGACAAGGAGCTCGCAGACAAGGAGCGCGCCTTGGCTGCCATGGCCGGGGCGCACGCGGGCCGCCGCGGCGACTTTCGACAGTACGCCAACGAGCTCCGGCAAAAGACCCAGGAGTACAGACGCAAGAAGCAAGAGCTTGCGGCCCTGCGCGCCGAGACGGTCATCCTCGCGCGCACCGAGACGATCCTGCGGTCCCGCGGTGAAAATGTCGAGGAGTTCCTCAAGGCCATGGAGCGCGGCAAGGGCGTCGAGGGCGCGGCGCAAATGGAGCAAGAGCTCGAGGACGTCTCGAAGCGCGCCGCGGACCTCAACAAGAACAAGAAAATGACGCTCGAGGAGATCTCCGAGATTGTGCGCCAGCTCAAGGACACTCTCGCGAAGCGCAAGGCCAAGCTCACCCCGCAAATTACCAAACTCCGCGCCGTGCGCGAAAAGTTCAAAGACCTGGAGCACGATTATCTCGACAAAAAGGCTGTCTACGAAAACACCGCCGTCGGTCTCGAGAGCGAGCGCATCAAACTTGAGAACGACTGCAGCGCGCTGCAGAACGAGTGCATCCGGGAAGAGTCGCGCTTTCACTACCTGCACTGCCTCACGGATATTGCCAACGTCCAGCTGAACCGCGTACAGGATGAGCTCGCCTTCCAGCGTGGCGAGGGCCGCCTGCTCCGGGACTTTAAGTCCTACAAAGACCTGTACCAGCAAAAAATTCAGCAGCAGGAGCAGCTCTCCAAGGAGCTCCGCAAAAAGCAGCGCGGGCTCAAGGAGAACGCGCCTGTCAACACCGAGCAGCGTCAAATGTTTGTCGATCTGAAACGCCTTTTGCACGCCAAACTCAGCGCGGCGCAGCAAAATCAGCTCCCGCATGGCTACAGCGAGGGCGGCAGCAATGTCCTTGACCTCCACAACGATTCTGGCGGCGCAAACATCATGACCATCGACCAGTAGCCTAGCCTTCCTTTTTTTTTTTTTGCCGTCCTCGATAAGCCTCGGTCTGCGGTTCCTGATTGTGTTTGGATTGATCGAGAGATCGCCACGGGCGACGACGAGCCACTGGGGGCAGGCATGTGGGAGACCCGTCTTGCCCTGGATGGCCCTTCGCGGGCGAGTGCTGAGGGATCTTCCGGACGAAGTAAGAATATTTTCGCCAAGCGAGGCAACCTTTGAGTGATGATGCCATGAGCAGGCTTAGACTTGCCTGATGCGCAGTCATCGATACTGAGCCTCCGTAGGGCCTTGGCCTTGGCCTCCCCGTGGTGGATTTCGGCGGCGGCTTGAAGAGGACGCCGCGCGGCCTTGGAAAGATCGAGGAGGCCCGTCGTCTAGCTTGCAGCCGGGGGTTTTGCGGCGCGCGCGCGGGCAGCGCGGCGGTCGAAGCCCGCCGCGCGGAGCACCGCGAGCGTGAGCCACTCGGCAAAGACGAAGATTTGCACGGAGCGTGGCGTGAGCGCCGTCGGCGCATGCTGCACGGGCGCCGTGACAATGGAGAGCACGAGGCATACTGGGAAGGTGACGCAGTAGATGCCGTAGCCGAGGTACGCCGGGATGAAGGTGACGAGCAGGGCGCACGGCAGGCCAAAGCCGGCCATGAAGGGCCAGCACGACTGGAACATGCGCAGGCGCTTGCGAAAGTCCCAGCCCTGGTGCTTCCACTTGAGGTCGTAGCAGTAGAAGCTGGCCGTCCACGCCGTGTAGACGAGCGAGATGGGCAGGCCCACCAGGGGCACAAAGTAGATGAAAAAGCTGAAGAGCGTGACCCAGGCCATGAGGATGTAGTTGTAAATGCTGTCGCGCAGGTTCTCGGCCATGCTCTCGCCGCCCTTGATCTCGCCAAACTCGATGAGGAAGACCTGCTTGCCAATGTCCAGGTTCCATGCCGCGTTGAGCAGCAGCGAGAGCGCGTACATGGGAATGAGCCAGAGGATCTGGAAGGCGTGCTCCGAGGTGCGCGTGACGATCTCCTGGGCCGCGGTCCACACGGCGGGGTCGGCGTCGGCGCCCTCGAGCACGTCGCGCAGCGTGCTTCCCAGGTTCGCGAGCACGGGCGTGAGCACGAAGTTGTACGCGAGCAGGCTCCCCAGGAAGATGGTCCCGTTCATCACGAAGCACTGCTGCGTCGAGATGCTCGTCGTCTGGATCGTCGCCAGGTAGTGCAGCGACCGCGGCCAGTTCACCGCCGCCTTGAACCCCAGCACCACCGCCTCGCCCGCCGACGGCCGCGCGCGC
>KQ758850.1:7525121-7536593 GCA_001462505.1 Aurantiochytrium sp. T66
GCCAGCGGCAGGCCGCGCGGCTGCCGCGGCCGCGAGCCCCCGCGAGCCCCGGGGCAGGCCCGCAGGGAGGCGGAGCGCGGGCAGCGGGCGAGCCGGCCTTCAAACCCCGGGCTGGCTGCCTGGCCGCCTGGCTGCCTGGCCTGTGGCAGCGAGCGAGCTCGGCCGCTCGCCGGCCTCGGCCTGGCGTAGCCTGCCGCGCCTTCTCTTCTCTGGGCGCCTTCCCGGCCTGCCTGCCTGCCTGCCTGCCTGCCTGCCTGCCTGCCTGCCATGCCTGCCTGCCTGCCTGCCTGCCTGGCGGGCGCCGTAGTCGCCTGACGAGCGCAGGCGAGGAGTCCAGGTCCTGCGGGGCGCGCGGCGCAGGACCCGATGGAGGACCGTCTCGCGGAGATCGAGCAGGCCGTGGCGCTGAGCTTTGAGCTGTCCAATGTGGGCATCGACAGCCCGCCCGAGAGACTGCAGCTCAAGGAGCGCGTCACGCAGTACCTGCACGAGCTTGAGCAGAACCCCGAGGCGTGGAAGTTCGGCGCCGAGCTCTACGCCAAGTCCTCCAGCGAGTATGCCCGGTTCTACGGATTGTCGCGCGTCTCGACCGCCCTCGAGCGAGACTCCTCGGGCGTCGCGCTCTCCGACGAGGACGCCAGGGCCCTGCGCGGCATCGTCACAGGCTGGGTCAATCAGTACGGCCAGATTCCGCGGCACTTTCGCAACAAGGTCGGTCTCTGCCTCGCGCTTCTCGTGAAGCGAGACTTCCCGGAGCGCTGGCCCGACGCCTTTGGCTGGCTCCTCCCGCTTGCCTCGCAGAGTCGCGACAACGCGGAGCTCTTCTTGCGCGTCCTCCACTTTGTCACCGAGGAGATTGTCCAGTTTCGCCAGTCGCGCTCCCAAGACGAGGTGCGCCGCAACGCTCTCGTCAAGGACGCCATGCGCCAAGAGGTCCTGGCGCGCGTCTGCGAGTTCTGGCTCCAAGTCATGCTCAACTTTCACACCTCGGACACGGACCTCGTGCGAGAGTGCCTCCACGTCATGGAGGAGTACGTCGGCTGGATCGACATTGGCCTCGTGGTAAACGAACGCTTTGTCCCGCTGCTGTACCAGTTCCTCAGCTCGCGCGATCTCCGCGTTCACGCGCTCAAGGTGCTCACAGCCATCGTCTCCAAGGGCATGGAACCCGAGCAAAAGGTCGCGCTTATCCGCACCCTCGAGCTCACCACTGTCTTGCAGCGCATCTGCGACGTCGACAACGCCGCGCACCCAAACAACAAACAGCCGCAAATCGGCTCATCCAACGCTAGAACATCAGGCCCCGACGGGGCCCCAAACAACAACAGTGGCAACGGCGGCGACGATGGCGGCGGCGACGACGACGACCTCGATGACGACGAGGACCAAGGCTGGGGCTTTCGTGAGAACGTCTCCGTCCTGGTCAACGAGGTGGCCCTGCGGCTACTCGAGGCCCGCGCCGCCATCCCTGCAGACGTCAATCACGCCCAGGCCCACGCCTTCATCCTCGACGAGCTGCGCGCCCGCACTCTGCCCCTCGTCGTGAGGGAGTGCCTTATGCACGAGGACGAGGACGCCCAGGTTGCCGTGACGCCGGCCATCATGAAACTCATCAACATTGCGCGCGAGGCCAACGAGGCTCATCTCGATCAAAAGGCCAACTTCAAGGCCGTCCGTCACCCGAAGGCAGAACCCAAGGTCGACCCGGAGCTTGAGCAGCTCGCCAAGGCCACTCTGCCCGAGGTCCTCCCCGTGGTCGCCAGCAACATGGTCTTTCCGGACGACCACAGCTTTGTTCCCAGCAACGAGGACGAGCTCGACTTTGAGAGGCACCGCTCCGAGATGCGGAAGCTCTTTGTCCACACCACAAAGGTCGCCATGCTCGAGGTCTCTTTGCCCTTCCTCCGGGACCTCGTTGCCTTCACGCTCAAGCCGGGCCAGCCCGAGGCGCGGCCGGCTGCCGAGGTCGAGGTCACGCTGAGCCTCCTGCACGCCTTTGGCGAGGGCGCGCCCCAGGGCGTCGTCTCCTCCACCACGCGCACCTTGCTCGACATGGCGCGCCTCGGCAATGCGCAGTTCTCGACAAAGGCAAAGCGTCAGCGGTTTTTCCAGCAGCAACAGCAGCAGCAGCAGGCGCCCCCGCAGCAGGGCGCTGATGCCGGCCGCCAGGACATCACGGACCCTGATGCGCTAAAGAACGACGAGGCGAAGGCCCGCGAGGAGGACGAGCGCCGCGCCGCTGCGCGCGGGGTCTTTACGGAGATCATCGCGCAAATGCTCCGCTGCGGGCTATGGGCCCACTCTAATCCGGACGTGGTACTCCTCTACAACGAGGTGTGCTCTCGCTACGTGTCCGTGCTCCTTGAACGACACCAGGACCTCCTTCCCGTGGTGCTCAAGTCCCTCGCGGGCGAAGGAGGCGTCTGCCACGCGGCGGACCGCGTGCGCTCGCACTCGTGCTATCTGCTTTTGCGCGTGGCCAAGGCGCTCCCCAAGGGGTCCATGCAGCCCTTTGCCGGCGACCTCTTCGACGTCCTCAAGCCCAAGCTCGACATTACCCTCGAGGCGGTTCGCGCCGACCTCGAGCACGAGGAGCAAGAGGCCCTGCGCGCCGCCGAAGACCCCGCCGCGCCGCCGCGGGTCCCGCCGCCGCCGCCCGGGCCCCCATCTCCGGCCCGCCACCGCGCAGGAGAGAGCGCCGCGGCCGACGGCGCCGCCATGTATTCCGTAGACGACATGATGTACCTCTACGAGCTCGCGAGCGTCCTCATCGGCACCATCTATCGCCCCGAGGCGCCCATGGTCACCATCGAAAAGCTCAGCGGCGTCATGGCGCCCCTGCGACGCCGGGTCGACGAGATTGTCCAGACGGTCGAGGGGGCCGGCCGCCCGGCCAACGACGACCAGGAGCGCCAGCGCAAGCTGCTCGGTGCTCTGGCCGCCGAGTGCATCCACGCCATGGGCGTCCTGTCCAAGGGCATTCCGGAGATCAACGCGCTCGCCGAGCCGCTGCAAAAGCTCTACGAGTCAGACCTCGAAAGCGCGCTGCGTGCCGCGAGCGCAATGCCGGACAATGCCCGCGTGCGCTCCCGCCTCGTCACCATGCTCCACTGCGCGCTGCGCATCATGGGGGACAAGGCCATCCAGTTCGCGCCGGGCATCGGCCTGCGCTTGCTGCAGCAGAGCGACAGCCTCGACCACCTCCTGCAGGCGATGCAGTTCATCAACCAGCTCATCCCGACGTACAAGGGCCGCATGTTCGAGGCCCTCGACCCCATTTTCCTTCCCGTGGTCCAGCACATTACCTCGACCATGTCGCGGGTGCCGAACCCGTTCGCCGAGGTGCAGAACGCCCGGGCCGCAGCGGGCGGGGCCATCAGCGCGGCCGCAGGGCCTGCTGCCGCAGGAGACGGCGGCAACACCGTCGGCTCGCGCGCCGGCATTCCGAGCGTGACGCCGGCCCTCACGAGCGCGCAGCAAGAGTTCCGCGCGGTGAAGCGCGCGCTGCTTCAATTCTTTCGCGGCGTTGTTCACAACGAGCTCGACATGGTCATGCTGTCGCCCGCAAATGCGCCCCACGCCGAGCAGGTCCTCCTCCTCATCTCAGACACCCTGGCCACCTTTCCAGACGCCGACAACGCGCAAAAGGTCGCCTGCAGCACGCTTGCCAAGCTCGCCAGCCTCTGGCTCCCGCAGCGCTCGCTGCAGACGCAAACTCGCGACCTTTTCGCGCGCTTTCTCATCAATTCGGCCACCCCGGCGTCGGTGCGGGCCCTCACGCTGCCGGGCTTCTCGCTCGACGAGTACGACAGCATCACGCTGGTGGACGCGACGTGCAAGCTCCATCACAGCCTCGCGCAGCACCTCGGGGAGCCGTGGCTCCGCCATCTAGCTGACGTCGTGCTGCCCGGGCTCACGGACGGGCATTGTCCAGCCTCGGCAGTGCTCGAGTACTGCCAGCTGCTCGCTGACGGGTCTGCCCCGGTAAAGCAGCTCCGAAACAAGTACAAGGTCATTGTCCCTCACCTCGTTCTGGCGTGAGCGAGCGAGCGAGCTCGAGCTCATCCTCGCGCGCGGCACTCGCGAAGGCCGGGCTGCGGGGTTGGTCGAGGTTAGGACCGCCCAGATGCAACTCACCCAGGACGAAGCATCATCCCCGCGGGCTAATGGCGCCGCCAGGGGTGCGTGCGGCAGGGCAGGGCTAGGACGGATGTACGTACGTACTTAGGTAGTTATTATCTCGCGCGGCGCCCGGGGCCTGGGCCTCGAACTTGGCGCTCCAAGCCCGGCCCGGACACGCCCGCTAATTCACAGTCAATTCACGAACCATCAATCAATTTATGAACTTCCATTGCACACTCCACTGCGCTGCGCTGCACTGCACTTTCGACTCCGACGATCACGGGCGCGTCGCCCATCCGCTCGCCCGCTCGCTTGGCTGCCTGACTGACTGCTGACTGACGCATAAAAAGAAAGCCTCCGGACGGCCGAGGGACATGAAACGAAAACTTTCGAGTCACGGAAACGAAAAGAAAAAATAAGGCGATAGAAGACTGAAATTAAATTTTGAAAGGCGGGCGACGCGAAACAGAGGGGGGCGACGCGAAAGACGCGACGCGGAGAAGATGCGAGGGAGGGGCGAGGGACTAATGTAAGAATGAGCAAGAGGATGAGCGAGCGAAATAAAGAACAACCCTTGCGTCTGTCGATTCTGTCGAATGACTGGCCCTCGCGTTTGCCGAACGTCTTCGATGGATGGCGAGTCTGATCATCTGTCATCTGGCATCTTTTTTCCTTTTCGTTTTTCTTCGCTACCATCGTTTGTTTCATTTGTTTTTTCTTTACGGCGGCTCGTGGTGCTATACAGTCTGCCGCCGGCGAGGCTGCTAGCCGGAGCGGAGCAGACAGCAAGGCAGGCATACGTACGTGCATGCAGACCAGCAAGTACGTACACGTACGTACGCGGGGAAGCGTGCGTGCAGGCACTGCTGCCTTGCTTTGGGCCCCGGCATGCCGGCCCGGGCCGAGTCGCGGTAACCGACCCGGCGGGTGTCGATTCTGTCGATTCGATTCTCTTTTCCGATTCTTTTATTTTTATTCTTTCTCTTTCCTTTTTGTTTTCAATCTCTTTTATTTTCTTTTTTGTCTTTTCTTTTTTTGCTCGAACCGCTGGCTGGCTGGGCTGGGCTGGGCTGCTTTTATTTTCTTTTATTTTCCATTTCAGGTCTTATCTTCTTTTCACGTACCTTTTCAATTTTCAATTTTAAATAATTTTCTTTTGATTTATACAAGAATAAATAAAGCGAGCGATCGAGAGCGAGTCAGAGCGAGCTTCAACAGAACCAAAATATCAAGCAGCAGCAGCAGCCAGCATTGCAGAGCAGCACCAGCACCAGCACCACCACCGCCAGCACCAGCACCAGCACCAGCACCAGCACCGGCACCAGCAGCACCACCACCACCTGCATCTTCGAGCACATCTTCGAGCAGCCTCGAGCATAGCATCACAATCGGAGAAGCAGAACTCGCCTTGCCAATCCGAGGCAGCGCTCGCGTGGCAACGCTCGCGGGTCAGCGCTCGCGCTCGTGCGTCAACGCTCGCGTGGCAGCGCTCGCGCTCACAACATGATGGCGGGCGACCCCGTTCTGGACGACCCCGGGGAGCGCGCCGACAAGGACTCGACCGAGACCGGCAGCCCCAACGAGCCCGCCCCTCAGGACGAGATGCGCCAGGGCGACCTTAGCTCGGACGATCTCGACGATCGCACCGAGAAGAACCCGAGCGAGCCCGGCAGCCCCACGACCGGGGAGCGCACCGAGAAGGACTCGGCCGCGCACGGACGAGCCCCCCCGCGCACGGACGAGCCCACGGACAAGCCCCCCCCGCCCACGAGTTCTTTCGATCTCTTCGCATTTTTCTCGGTCCTCCCTTGCCACGACGGGCGCACTTTCAAATTTAAGTCATGGCAAAAGGGTATCGCTGTCAGGGAATATAAGGATCACGGACTAGACAATGGGAGACGAGTGGTCACGAGTCGCCTTTTTTTAAGTCTGACACGTTAAGAGTCAAATAGCGGAAACTCTAGGAGTTGCCGGTACTTTGATCCTTGGGTTCGATTCCGCCTAGGATGCAATTTATTCCCCGCGATGTGGGAGCTAGGGCGGATATGGGAAGCAAGTCCCTATTCCTTATATGGAAGTCGAGCATCCCCGTGTGAAGGTACTCCCCCCAGGGAATGGGGGGGTGTCAGGGAATATAAGGATCACGGACAGACAAGGGAGACGAGTGGTCACGAGTCGCCTTTTTTTAAGTCTGACACGCGCGAGCATCATCGCGGAGCTTTCCCCAGAAGAGAGGGAGCATATCAGGTTACGCGACCAAGTGCATCGGCTTCCCCAAGACACCCAAGACCTCTTCTATAGGTTCTCTGCAAAATTCAAGAATCGAGTAGCCGACCTCGAAAGCGAGGTTTCGCAGCTCCGGCGCCAATTGGAAGCCTCCGAGCAGCGACACATGAAGGATACCCACCGTCTCAAGATGTACGACCTACTTTGGGATTCTTTTGAAGATTACCTGAAGTTGTCTAGCGGGAGGCTCCGCCAATTCTTAGGCCAGCTCCACCGGAAGCTCGTGCCGTCGCAGCAGCAGTCGCAGGCGCCGCAGGCGCCGCAGGCGCCGATCGAGCGGAAGCGGGGTCGAGGCGATGACGATGACGACAACGAGCGCAACGAGGACAGGAGCAAGCGCTTTCGCTACGATCCGCTTCATGTAGAAGCGGACACCGGAGACCTTGGCGGAGACCTCGACGGCTTCGATCTGAGCTCGCCGAAGGCTTCGGCCGGCAAGGATCGGAACAGAGAGCTGCTCGCGCTGCGCGAGAAGTACGACAAGCTGCTGATTGCTGTCCAGGGAGGCTGCGATCTCCTCTGCGCCCAAAACGAGGGCGTCCGACTGAGGCTCTTGGCGCGACTTCGGCACAGCGAGAACAAAATCCATCAGCTCACCAGGGATGTGCAGCAACTCGAGGAGGATCTCACTCTTGCGACGCTAGTTCGGACTGAAAATGGCGATATGCTGCGGGAACGCGACAAAAATTTGCGACGCAAGATGCTGCGGCAGCAGCTACCTGGACGGGGAGCGGTCGGGTACAGCGCCGCCCTTCAGCAGGAGAAACCCGAAGCAGAGCCCTCGCTCCTGGCCAAGATCAACGAAGCGAGGCGTCACCTCAATAAACACCAGCAGCAAACGCAGCAACTCCAGGACGAGAGGGAGCGTGAGAAGAAACTGATGCAGGAGCAAGAGCCCGAGAGTACCGCCGATCTGCAGCAGCTGCCGCAGGTTTGTGAGGGTCTGCACAAAGGCGACACGCAACTGCTCCAACAGCTCGAAGATGTTGATGTCCTAAAGGGCCGAAAGAGGACACGGAATCCTGCTGAGGAGGGTGCCGGGCCGGAGGACCGCGCGCATCAGCCGAGCCCCCAAAAAAGGCGAAGGGAGCCTGCGATCTAATAACCCAGCAAGTGGAGCCTGCCAGGTGCGGACGCCAGACGCCGGTCGCTCGCAGCCTGGCGCCCGCGACGCCGCGATAGCCAGGCAAGCCAGGCGAGGCAGGCGAGGCAGGCGAAGCAGGCAGGGCAGGCAGGGTCGGCAAAGCAGGAAAGATAGGCAAGGTGGGCAAGATAGGCAAGGTGGGCAAGGTGGGGCAGGCAAGGCAAGGAAGGCAGACAGGCTGGGGTCAGCCTGTCTGTCTCTCTGTCTGTCTGTCTGTCTGTCTGTCGAGACGCAGCAAATAAATACATCAGCGCACTGATCCTCTTTCCCAATTCAACCCGCTCCCAAAAAGTATAAATGACTAGTAACGCGCGTGAGCGCGTGCTGCGTTTGGTAGCCCGCCAGCCAGCTGAACGCGCGGGGGGCGGCCGGGTTCCATCAGTCTTCAGGCGGAGACGTAGACGCGCGGTTCAGTCAAACGCGGGAAGTCACAGCGCCGTAGCGGACAGCGCAGCGGGAAGTTGTTAGTGGGCGACCTGCAAGCGAAACGAAGATCGGCGAGACTGCGCCCGAGTGCGCGCGCGCGGGGACGGGCAGAAGAAAGCATCCCGTCGCGAAGGTCTGCTCTGCTTGCTACCACCAGTCTTGCTAAATCGTCATATACGTCATTTGGCGCGTTCGCATATCCTCGAAGTGCTCTGTGGAGCTCAAGATCGCCAAGGCCGAGAATTCATTCCACTGTAATTACCTGCATAATTTTTGCTAACGCCAATATGCTCTGATTATAATATTCAAAAAATATACACAAGACTTTAGCTTTATATGGTTAAATTGACGAGTAGCATCAAAATAAAATAAATATATGAATATAAAATGAACCGTGGGTAAGATTTTCTTCAGAAATTATCTCAATAATTAATTTATTTTGCTTATATTGAAAAATTATCTTATTTATGTATGTTCTTGTGTTTAATTTTTTATATGTCATTGCAATTTATCTAGAAAGCATTGAACAATAAACACTTTATCGAGCGTCAGTATCGCTGTCTTGAGAGCTCATATCCGCTCGAGGCTTGCAATTCTCTTATTTCGTAGTCGAAAACAAAGAAAAGGAGCTTGAATCCTTGGAGCAGCCATAGTTACTACCCTTGGTTAGCTCCTGGTGAGATAGCTCATACTGTTAGCTAGAACGAAGCGCTCTCGGAGATTCACGGCCACGTGCGCCTTATCCAAGCACTACGTACCTCCGAGACTATCGAATCTTGAGCTAGCTCGATGCTACCTAGACATTAGCGAGATGCTCCCGGCTCGTGCTGGCTGGCAGGCGACAAGAAGTCTACATCTCCGACCCCACAGTCTGTCTGAAGAAGCACCCTGCTTAAGCACGCGTGGAGGTAATGTAGGTGGCCTGTTCTGGTTCCAGGCCGCTCACTCCCTCACCTCTGCATGTGCGTCGTGTGTACGCACGTACTTTATGCCTCGCTATTGGCGAGAATTGATACTTTTCAGGAGAACCTTGTGTCTCGGACTCGCTTGCTACTCGCCCGATCCCGACTTGGCTGCAACCGCCGAGTGAGTGTGCCTTGCCAAATAAATAAGTTTGCCTTGCCGAGTGGGTGTGCCTCGCTTTTGGTTGTAGAAGTAGCCTTCTTCCTCGACAGATTGTGACGGCAAGTCTCTTTTTGGTGCTGCATCGGCGAACGCGATCCATGACCTTGGGTGATGGATCTAGTTGGGAGCTGTCAGCCCTCTATTGGCCTTTCGAACTCGGGAAATACTGTTGTCTGGGTGCTTCGTCGCCAGAAAGGTGCCGGGAGATGATGGTGTCGACATCGCCCGAGATCATCGCCATGCAGATGGCGAAGTCAACTTCCCGGCAATCGGGCTCAAGATGGCCGCAAGGCATCCCAGGACCAGCTTTCCCACGCGCCCATCTTGAGGGGGTTCATCAAGGGAGGGAGGGATCCAAGGCAAGTACCGACAGGCAGAATCAGGACTGGCGATCCAGCTGTGCATGACCTGACCGTTTGCAAACACTGTGACCGTCACCCCACTAGATGCCACGCCCGGGCAGCGCACAAGCCCGCTCGCTGGTCGCGCGCAATTTGCAGCTCGGCAAACCCGAAATATCTTGAGTAAACCAAGCGTAAGAATGCTTCATTCATCTACATTTTACAAGGAGACAACGCGCTTCTGTTTCTGGGCCCGATGAGTCTTTGAACTGAAATGCACAATTGCCTCACCACGGCGGAGATTATCTTCAACGGTTGGCGACGTGAACATTCTCGCTGTGCGGCGGAGAGGCAGACCTAGAAACGCTGGGGTCAAGAAAAACTGGGGTCAAGACGGATACATTTACAGAGTGGCACGAAACCCGCCCGCTATTACGACATAAGTTGCGCTGAGAACCGGCGCCATCGCTTGCTTGCACACAATTTAACGCAATCGAAGTGCAACGACGAGAATCGAAACGGCGTGAAGGATAACAGACCCGGGGAAAAGAGTAGAGCCAGGACAAAATGCAAAGAAGCATCCAATCTCGTCTGGATGCTGGACTCGAGGCGAGACGGCAGAGCGCCAAGTTCGAGTGCTGGCCTTGGAGAGAGCGGCGAGCTTGTGGCGCCGAGATTAGCCAACGATCCGACGGACACTCGAAACCGACCAGCCCGAGCACAACTGTCGGTTACCGTCCGTAAATGCAGTGAACTCAGAAAGAGAGAGGGCGACATGCTCATGGAATTCGAGCGGGTGGACCCAAACGACATCCAGAGCCCGGTCTGAATTGCAGCGCATTGTAGACGTCAGAGTGCTGGCCGCAGCCGGCCGTCGCCCGTCAGCGTGGTCGCCCAGGTATCCGCTTCAGGTCTCCACTTGGCTTTATGAGTCAACCCGTGCAGAGAGAGTCTTTAGTGCGGAGAACGACTTGCGTGTGCAGAAGTAAACCTGGATGGACGGAGCCCAGCAGACTTCGAGTCTTTGGTGCGGGGAACAACTTGCTTGTGCAGAAGCAATCCTGGATGGACGGAGCCCAACAGTCCTCGGACGGCGACCTTGGGCTGGCGTCTGAAGTGCGGCGCGCCTTTCAGGTGGAGAGCCAAGCCCTCGGCGGCGGAACCGGGGGAGGCTGGGGCAAGGACGCATCAGTCCGTGGCGCGGGCCGAAGTGCGGAGGGAGACACAGCGGGCGGGAATGGGACGCCGAGCTTGGTGCTCCGCGGGGTCTTGGGGCCTAGCCGGCGCGGCCGGGGCAAGCTCTTCGGGTCCGGAGAATTCTGAAAGGCGGACCATGCGAAGGCGGGGAGCGCTCGGCCCGCGGGGGGCGTCTTTTGGTCTTGCTGCTGTCGCTGGGAGCGCTGCGGCGTCCTGGCAGGGGTCGTAGCCGCGCCGACGACAGCGGCAGCCGCCGGGGCATGGCCACTGCTGGAGCTGGCGACCGAGCGGATGCCCAGGCGCTGCTCGATCTGGCGCTGCAGGCCAAGCATGGCCTTGAGGGCCGGGATGACGCGGTGCGGGCCGCACAGGTGGATCCAGCGCACGATGTTGTCCTCTTTCCTCCAATCGAGGTCCTTGGGCGAGGTCGCCCGGATGGTCTCGGCGTGCGCGTCCAGGTACGCCTTGTCTGCGACGATGGCGGCGATGGCCTCCTTCTTGAGGACGGTCGCGGAGGGCACGCGCTCGGTGGCGGCCGCGAGCGCCCTCTTGATTTGCTCGCGCGCCGCCGCGTCCTCGAGGGCGTCGGTCTCGAGGTAGTTGCGGAGGAGCGCCGCGAGCTTGGCGATGCGCCCCTGGATCGACACGAGCTCCGTGCTCGCCGAGGCCTTGCTCTTGCTCGCCGCCGACGGCGGCCTCCGCGGCGCGTCCTGGCCGCGCTCCCTCGCGTGCCCGCGGCTGCTGGCCCGCGGCGCCTGCTGCAGCTGCTGCTGCTGCTGCTGCTGCGGCGGCGTCGTGGCCCTCCCGCGCGCCATGCTGCCGGCCGGCCGG
>KQ758850.1:7538274-7565770 GCA_001462505.1 Aurantiochytrium sp. T66
GCCGCCAGACCGGACCGGACCGCCTCGGCTCGGGCCTCAGCCCAGCGCCGCGCCGCGCCCCCCGCGCGCGAGCGAAGCGTGCGCGGCGCGCGGGGTAGGCGGCGGCCGGCCGGCTGCCTGCCTGCCTGCCTGCCTGCCTGCCTGGGCCGGACGCAAGCAAGCAAAGCTCGCTCCAAACTCCGCCTGCGTTGCGGACCTTCGCGCGCGCAGCCAGGGGAGGGACCTCTGCCGCCCTGGCGCGGCACTGCTGCGCTGCTGTGCGGCCTCGCTGCTATTCTTCTTCAAGGTCGCCCCGGTCGTAGTGCTGGACCCCGGCCGGCCCTGTCCTGTGCTGGACCCCGAGGGCCGCTGCAGCCGCTGCAGGTCGTCGCGCTAGCGAGCCATGAGCCTCCCAGGAGCAAAAACCGGCCTCGCAGCACAGGACGCTGGTGCAGACGACCTTCAGCCTCCCGCGGCGCCGCCACCTCCCGGGAATCTCGGTGCAGACATGCACGCAAAGACACCCTCGTCCGTGACGGGCGGCTCGGACTCCGAGGGCTTCGAGTGGTCTTCCGACGAGGTGGACTCTATCGACGAGCCAGCCGACCTGGCCGAGCGAGGGGTCTCCATCGACCTGCTCATGGACCTCTTGATAGAGCACGACCTCGAGAACCTGTCCACGCGCGAGGTCGTCGAGCGCTTTGTCATGCCGCAGACGGCTGACTACGGGTGCTCGCTCTCGGGCCTCATGAAGAGATCCTTCCCGCAGACTGTCGGACGCGCGACCCACTATGTCATTCACCCGTGGGACTGTAATTTCGGCCGCCTCGTGCGCGCGCTCATGTCCGTCGATAACTCGTACCGCCACGGGGGCGTGGCAGACGGAGATGACCTCGAGGCCTGCGCCACCATCGACGAGCCTGGCGCACAGTTTGAACAGGAAGACCAAACCGTCCATGACCATAAGTCTGAGCAGGGCGTCTCAGAAACCGCGCAGGGCAGGATGAAACGGCCGCGGCAGCGAGACCGGGGCCCGGCCATGTTCTGGATCGACGTCTTCGCCATCGACCAGCACATGCACCTCGAGGGTTACGAGCGGGAGGACATGTGGCTCCATCGCGACCAGCTCTTGCAGAGCGTGCGGAGCCTCATCGAGTCGATCCCGATGGCCTGCCTCTTCATGGACCCCGCGAGTGGCCCGGTCCTCGTCAAACGCGCCTGGTGCCTGTACGAGTCAATGCAGGCCGTCTTTTACGGGTCCAAATTCGTGCTGGCGTACTGCCCGGAGACCTCCGAGTCCTCGCGAGGCCTGCACCCGGCCATCGAGAATTTCGGCGCGGCCGTGGAGGCCTTCACGCCCGACTTTGCCTCGAGTGAAACGACGCTGCCCCAGGACAAGGAGTGGCTACTCAACGCCGTGGCGGCCGCGCACCCTTCGGGCTTTCGCTGGCTTAACGAAAAGGTCGGCCAGGTCATGCTGCACGCGCTAGCGCAAGAGGTCCTCAACGACCTCTACGGCGCGCACCCCGACCTGGACCGCGCCCCGCTGCAATCCTTTCATCAGCTCGCCGCGCTGCTCGAGTCGTTGGTCTGCGTGGAGCAGGCCAACGTGCAGTACCTGCGCGCCCTCGACCTCGCCCGGGACCAGATCGGCGAGGACCACACGGTGACCCTGAGCATTGCCCACGACCTGGCCTGCCTGCAGGCCAAGCACTTTTTCGCCTTTGCACAGGCCGAGGAGCTCTTGCGCGTCACGCTCGAGGCCCGCGAGCGCCGGCTTGGCAAGCACCACCCCGACACGATGGAGAGCGCCCTGGCGCTCGCGCGCCTCTTGCAGGCGCAAAGCCGGGTCGACGAGGCCGAGGATCTCTTTCGCCAAACGCTAGAGCGCTCCCTGGTTGAGTACGGCTTTGCGCACCGTCAGAGCCTCGTGGCGGCCAACCTGCTGGCGCTCCTGCTGCAGCAGCGGGGGGAACACTTTGAGGCGTACATCCTGCTGGCGCGCACGCTCTCGGTTGGCATGCAGGTGCTCGGCAGGCATCATCTGGACGTCCTCGTGTGGCGCAATAACCTAGCCGTCCTCTTGCAGGACATGGACATTCTGCACGTGGCCGAGTCCCTGTTTCGCAAGGCGCTCACGGACTGCGAGTCCGCACTGGGCCAGGAGCACCCGCAGACCCTCGACATTGTGTACAATCTCGGCCAGTGTCTGTGGCAGCAATCCAAACTTCGTGCCGCGGAAATGTGTTTCCGGAGGGAACTCGTGGGCTGCCAGACCATCTACGGCCCGGGCCATCGCGACACCATCCGCTCAATCCGCAACATGACGGAGTTCCTCTCTGCAGAAGGCCGCCAAGAGGAGGCTGAAAAGTACCTCCGCGAACTCGAGGCCATGGACGCCTATGGGCTCGGCACGCCGGAATCGGCGCGCGAGCGGCGCCACCTCCACCGGCACTTCAGCAGCAACTTGTCCGTGAGCTCCGGATCGAGTCGCTCCAGCAGCCGCTTCAACGATCTCGTCAAGCGGGACACGGACGCCGATACGGACGGGGACTCGTTATCGCCTTCCTCGGCAGCGTCCGTGTCTTCAGCCAAGTTCGTTTCGGCCTCGCATCTCTCCTCCTCGGCAAGCACCTAGCTGGATGGGACCCGCGTGGGACCGCCTGCAACCAACGTGTATTAAGCGAGAGATCGCGACACTTTGCGTCGTGGTGGAGAAGCGAGCCAAGGGGGGGGGGGGATCCCAGTCTCGTCGAGTAGCGCGCCAATTGCCTGCCGTCCTGCCCGGTAACCTCTCTGTTTTTATCTCTCTGCCTGTTGAACAAATAGCAGACTGACAGCTCGGCGGCACCCCCACTAAAGATGGACACGGATTCTGTTTTTTGCGCCTCGCCCAGCTACACGCGTGCGCCAAGGCGCGCTCATCGAATGATCATAAAAATGAAAGCTCTACGGAACACCATCTGACCAGTGAATGATGAGATTTTTGCGAGGAGTCTTCAAAAGCGCGCCAGTGGCAGCTCGCTCCTTGGCCAAGAAGAAGAAGAAGAAGACCAGGAGAGAGTGCTGATTCACACTGGGCTGCAGAGTACAGATTCTTACAGTCAATATCCAGCGACCTTTTCGTTCAGAGCCTGGTGCGGGGATACCCAACGCAAGAGAAAGCGCGGCAGGCACTTGTCGCAAATGTCCCTGCTGGTCGCGGGCGTGATCTTGAGGTTGCTGTAGAGGATGACGCCGCTCAAGGCGACGGTAACGCCAAAAATATTGCGGTAGAGCTCGTCGACCGGATTGCCCTCGGAGATGTGCATCATGTAACCCGAGGCCAGAATGAGGCAGGTCTTGCCGTGCCCGACGACCTGAAAGGTGACGGCCGAGGTCTTGCCAATGAGCGCGAACGAGTGCACGTTCACGCTGACTGCCAGCAGGCACGACAGAAGAATGAGCATGGGGAGCGAAAGGGCATAGTCGGCCTCATCGTCGGTGAAAGAGATGGCTGCTGCGGCCGCGGCAGCGCCGTCCTTCAAGTTGGCCGCAAACCCCTTTTCTGAGTCGAGGGATCCCCCAAGCGTGTAAGTATCCGCGGTGTCCGAGCCGGGCGGTTTGAGAAGAAGGTCCTGGCCCTCGAAGATGATGGCGAGCACTGCGCCGACGCCGATCTGGTACGTGGACACGGAGAGCGCGAGCTCTTGGCTGGACATGGCCCACTCCTTTTGTTTGCGGCCCTGCCAGATCTGATACTGCGCCGTCACGAGCACAGCCGCGATTCCAAAGAGCGAGCCGAGAAAGTTGAGCTGGACGTCCGTGACGGTGGCGATGCCGACGCCAATGAGCACGAGCACGAGCGCGCCTACAACCTTGCGCGTTGGATACTCGTCGTACCTGAAGGCGTTGAGCAGCAGACAGCAGGGCACGATGCAGAGTTTCATCATTTGGTAGAACCCGACGCTATTGAGCTTGAGCGAAAAGTTCATGAGGCAAATGGACCCCACGCCGAAGCTTGCCACCAAAAGGTTGTGAACGGCGGACACGTGTTTGACTTCAAAGAGCCCAAAGACCTGCGCCATGATGTGTAGGAGGCCGGCCGTCCACACAAAGTGAAAGGTGCTCAGCGTGAAGACGTGCGTGAACCCGCGCGTGAAGATCTGCTTGTTCACCACCACGAGCGTCACCGAGCTCATGATGCTCCCCACGATGAGGGCCCACGTGGGGTACGCCATTCTGCCTGCGCCGCGGCGCGCCCCGAGCTGCCCTCTCCCGCGGGACTGGCTTCCTCCGCGCTGCGCCGCGCTGCCGCGCCGCTGCCGCGCCGCTGCCGCGCCGCGCTGCGCCACGAGCCGGCGGCCCGGCGGCGGGGATCGGCTCGCTGGAGCAGAGCCGCCGCCGCGACTCCGAGGGCTGCCGCGGCCCTCGCGCAGCGCGTGGCCTCGCGCAGACGGCCGGCTGCAGCTGCTGCGGCGGACTCGACGGACCTCGAAAGTGGATATGCTCGACGGGCCGAGGCCACCTAGCACACGTATGTACGTACGTACGTACGTACGTACCATGGTTCTACCTTCGTTGGCGCCCTGCTGCGCGGCGTCCGCGCCGCCCGGCCGCGCCGACAGCGCCCGCGAAGCAGAAGCGTGCGTCCCAGCTTGCTTGCAAAATCTTGAGTAGTTTACAGAAGGATAACAACCAAGGTCGAAATGATGAGGGCGAGCGCGCTGGTGAATGGGGGGAAGAATGACAACGACGGAAACTAGTCCGGCCTCTGGCCTTATTAGGGCCGTAATGGGGTAGTACTCTACTTTGCACGAGCGGCCTGGACGAAGCAGGACCGATCGATCATGGGGATGCTGGCCCTCTCGTGCTTTTCTTCTCTCCGTTTGACTACTGTTGTTCTCCTGCTCTCGGACACGGTGCGAGCCGCCCGGTCAAAATCGCCCCACCTCACCTGGAAAGTTAGACGAAAGAGTGACGCTGCTCGCATAAACTTTGTCGCCGGACCAGATCAGGCCTCGTTCTCCATGGGGACCTTTTCCCAGGCCTTTTTCAGGAGCACCTCGTTGAGAATGTTGACGATGAGGAGTAGGCCAATGCGCGCCTCGGCGCCTCGATAGAAGAGTCGAATGCCGTTCTCCTTGTACGCCTTGGCCAGGGCGGTGGCGTGGTTAAGGTCGCTGTTGGCCTGCATGGTGATCTGACAGTTGTGCAGGCCTTGGCTCGCCACCGTGGCGACGACCGAGCATCCGAGCACCGAGGCCCACTGTTTGGCCGCCGTCTTGAGGCCCGACGGGTCCTCTTCGACGGGGAACATCGGGTCGATGAAGTTTTGGCGCACGGGCGTGGCAAAGACGAAGGGGGCGCCCTGGGAGATCGTGTCGCGGACCGCGGCGAACCCAAAGCCACGAAACATGCCGCGGTAGCTCGGGTTCGTTCCGAGCTTGAGCGCCTGCGCGAAAAAGATGTTTGCTTGGCCGTACACGCCGCCTGCGTGCCGTCAACGAGGCCGGGTTAGCGCGAAGGACCGAGTTAGTCTCTCTCTGGTAGGAGGGTGTCAAGAATGGGACAAGGGACTTACCCTGGAGGACGCCGACCACGGCAAAGGCGGCCCACGGGTTGAGCTGCTCCTTGACGGGCGTGCTCGCGTTCATCTGGGCCATCTTGAGGAAAGTCTGGTGCGGCAGGATGCGCATGGCGAGCTTGGTCATCTGAGGCCGGGTCAGCTGCACCTTGGGGTTAAGTTTCACCAGCTGGTACAGCGACGCCATCGGCGAGAAGAGCGAGATCGCAAAGCCGTACCCGAGCATGTACGGCTGTTTCTCCAGCATCGTGCGAGGCCGCATCGCGACACTGGAGGCGCCGCCCTCTGCGGCCATTTTTCCTCCGCCTCAGGCACCTCGACGCCTCGCGCGCTGACAGCCGCCGCTCTCCTCCTGCTGCTGCTCCTTCCCCGCTCTCGCGCGGCGCCTGCCGGCGGCCGGGCGCCGTCCTGCGTCGCGCGGCCTCCGGTCGGCTCGCTCGGGTCGACTCGTGCGCGCGGCGTCGGGTCTCAGTCTCAGTTTGACGGCAGCGGCGCTGGATCCGGCTCTGATGAGACGAGATGAGACGAGACGAGGCGAAAGAAGAGCGGAAAGCGTCTTCTGCGCCTGGTTGCCAAGCTGCGCCAGCCACCACGCAATGCAATGCATGAGAATCATGATGAGTTGCATGATGGGTCTCATGATCATGAATGCCACCAGTGCCCACAACCACCGGCGCCGCCACCGTGGCCATCATCAGCATCAGCATCAGCATCAGCATCATGATGATCATGAAAAGGAGGCGTTCCCGGCGGCGACGCTCAGGCACTGCTCTGACTGCCGCCGATGTGACCTCAGCCCAGCCGTCGACCGAGCAAGCCGCAGCCCAAGCCCAGCCAGCCGAACGCGCGCGTTGGCAGCGAGTCGCGCGTCCAAGAACATCGCGAACATCAATCCAAGAGCGGCATGGCGGCGCTGCGCATTGTTTTGTTGGATGTCGCGACGTCTCGCAAGCCGGCTCCTCCCTGATCAAAGTCCTGGGTCGTCCTGGCCCGTCCCGCCCGCCAGAGATGGGATGAATGATCTGGGATGGGACGACACAATGGGTCGGCGTCGACTTCGATCTTCGACATGATGATCATGATGATCATGATTCATGACGATGATCGACATGAGTTTGATGACTGACTTGACTTGGAGGACGTGGGAAGAAGCCCCGCCGAAGGCGTTCATCTCGATCCTCGATTGGCTCAACCAGGCTGCGGAATCTGCGTGGATGGACGAAGATTGTGCCCGCCGGGCGGCCGGAGATCCGAGTTCCTTGCGGCTGGATCGGCTGCTTCGCCGCGCTCTTGGACAACGTTTGGTTGGACAACGTTTGGCTGACCACTCTGTCCTGATCGGTGGCCGGTTGATGAAAGTCTGGCGTAGCTAGTACAGTGAAGTGCGCGCGTACTACGAACCAGGTTGGGCTGGCTGCTGACGTCAGCACAAGAGTCTTCGCTGCGCGCGAGTTGGGACCCTGCCTGCGTGCTCGACGACTTTTATTTAGTACAGTAGGGAACCGCGCGAATCGGTACCATCTGATGCAGCAGATGTCCTCATGAGGATCGTTCAACGCGGTGATGTTATGTCAAAGGCCAGAAGCGGATCCGAAGCGAGTCACAGAAAACTGCGACTCTAATAATATGTCACCGCCGATCCGGGCCAGCGATGTCATGGCGGTCCCGACGGTTGGGCCCTTGGCTCGCCTTCGATCAGGTTATTGATCAGAAGAGTCTACAGCGAAGAGCCCAGGGACGCTCCAGGTCTGTGCGAGATGGCAAGTCGCGCCTCTACACGTAGCCTGTGGCATGTGATAGGCCTAGTGCGTGCGTGGGATACGAGCTCGCGCGGTCCTCCGAGTCGAGCAAGACATATTCATCTCCCAAAGTCTAGGCGCTTGGCTCCTCAGACTGGAAAGAAGTTTCATACAATCAATCAAGCAGAGCGTCTTCTTCAAGATGATCATCACCCGTCGTCGGCAAGCGAGGCTCGCGATGATCGCTCGCCTGGCCGCTGATGATGACCTGAGTCGCGGCCCTCGACGGCTCATGAACCACCAATGATCCCTGAGGAATACCCTACTGTGGCGAGTCGCATTCCCGATAGTGAGGCAGGCGGCCGCCCACTGTATTTACTATTTAGCCTGATTACATAAAACCATATCAATCGAAATCAAAGGCCCCTGCGGCGGCTGCTCCGGCCCCGCGCGCGCGCGGAGCCCTGGCTGCGGCGGGCGGGCGGCGGGCGGCGGGCGGGCGCGCCAGGCCCGCGACGGGGCCGGACCGAGCCCAGCGGCGCCAGCTTACCCTTTGACAGGCGGGCGGACGGGCTGCGCAGGCGGCGGAGGCGGGCATCATCAGCAACATGGTGCAGAGCTCTCTGCACCATGGCGGGCGACTGGCGGTGCTCAACGAGATGATGGCCAAGGCGACCCTCAACGACGGCGACGGCCAGAGCCGCGAGAAGCCCAAGCGCATCAAGGAGATCCAGTTCGCCATGCTGTCCGGGTCCGAGATGGTCCAGGGCTCCGAGCTGCGCGTCTCGAACAACAAGCTCTACGAGATCGGGTCGCGCGAACCCGTCGAGTACGGCTGCCTGGACCCGCGCCTCGGCGTGAGCGACAAGAACCTCCTGTGCAAGACGTGCAAGAAGAACCTCACCAACTGCACGGGCCACTTCGGCCACATCGAGCTCACGCTCCCGGTCTTCCACATCGGCTTCTACAAGGCCATCCAGTCCGTGCTGCAGACCATCTGCAAGTCTTGCGGCAGCGTGCTCCTCAACCGCGCAGACAAGGCCAAGTTCTTGCAGCTCATGCAGCGCCCCTCCGCAGACAGCATCCAGAAGGCCAACATGCGCAAGAAGATCATCGAGACCTGCAAGAAGATGCGCCGCTGCCCCGACTGCAGCGACTACAACGGCATCGTGAAAAAGGTCCCCGGCGCCGACTCCATCAAGCTCGTCCACGAAAAGTACAAGCTCAAAGAGTTCAGGGACACCGACGAGGCCGTCCTCGCGCGCCGCAACCTCTTCAGCACCGCCACCTCCACGCAGACCTCCACCGAGCTGGACGAGAACGCCGTCGACAAGATCCAGGAGTCCCTCACCCCGCTCCTGGTTCTCGGGCTCTTTCGCAAGATCCGCGACGAGGACCTCCCCTTGCTGTGGGCGAGCCCAGCGCACTCGCGCCCGGAAAACATGATTCTCACCCACATCCTCGTGCCCCCGGTCGCCATCCGCCCCTCCGTCAAGGTCGAGTCCCAGGGCACCAACGAGGACGACCTCACCGGCAAGCTCCAAGAGGTCATCGACTGCAACAACGAGCTCGCCACGGTCTGGAACTCGGGCGGCAAGATGAAAAAGGTCTACGAGATCTGGAACCGCCTGCAAATGTTCGCCTCGCAGTTCTTCAACGGCGAGCTCGCAGGCTTCCCGGCCCAGGTCCGCCGCGAGCAAAAGGCCATCCGCGGCCTCGTGCAGCGCCTCAAGGGCAAGCAGGGCCGCTTCCGCGGCAACCTTTCCGGCAAGCGCGTCGATTTCTCCGGCCGCACCGTCATCTCCCCGGACCCGAACCTGGAAATCCACCAGGTCGGCGTCCCCACCCGCATGGCCCGCAAGCTCACCTTTCCCGAGAGCGTCAACGAGCACAACATTGAGCGCCTGCGCGCCGCCGTGCGCAACGGCCCCGACGTCCACCCCGGCGCGAACAGCGTGCGCATCCTGGAGGAGGACAACCCCGCGGCCAACGGCGGCATGATGCGCTCCCCCAGCAACGCCGCCGCTCTCCTGGAAAACGACTCGCGCACCAAAAAGAACCTCGCCTACGTGCGCAACCGCGACATCCTCGCCCGGGAGCTCCAGATCGGAGACATGGTCGAGCGCCACCTCCGCGACGACGACATTGTGCTCTTCAACCGCCAGCCCTCCCTCCACAAAATGTCCATCATGAGCCATCGCGTCAAGGTCCTCGAGGGCCGCTCTCTCCGCTTCAACGAGTGCGTCTGCGCGCCCTACAACGCGGATTTCGACGGCGACGAAATGAACCTCCACGTGCCGCAGACCGACGAGGCCCGCGCCGAGGCGACCATGCTCATGGGCGTCCACGAGAACCTCATCACCCCGCGCAACGGCGAGCCCCTCATCACGGCCACCCAGGACTTCATCACGGCGTCCTTCCTCATGACGCGTCGCAACGTCTTCCTTACGCGCGAGCAGTTCGTCCAAGTCGTCACCACGATTGGCAACGGCATCGAGCACGTCGACATCCCGCTCCCATCCATCCTCAAGCCGGTCCCGCTCTGGACGGGCAAGCAGATTTGGTCCGTGCTCCTGCGCCCCCGCGCGCGCTCCACGCCGGCCGGCGAGTCCGAGGTACTCGTCAACCTCGAGGCCGAGGAAAAGAGCTTTGCCGGCAACGACGAAGACGGCCGCTGCATGTGCATCAACGAGGGCTACGTCATCTTCCGAAACTCGGAGCTCATTTGCGGATCCATCGGCAAGGGCGTTCTCGGAGGCAGCAAGTCCGGCCTCATCTACGTCCTCGTCCGCGACCACGCCCCCATCCATGCGGCCAACGTCATGAACCGCATGACCAAGGTGTGCACGCGCTGGCTCACGCACTACGGCTTCACCATCGGCCTCGAGGACGTTACCCCCGACGCGGACCTGCTCAGAGTCAAGGTCCAGGAGATCGAGGCCGGCGAGGAAAAGTGCCGCGATCTCATCAAGCAGTTCGACAACCGCACGCTGCAGACCAAGCCCGGCTGCAACATGGACGAGTCCCTCGAGTCGGAGGTCTCGGGCGTCCTCTCGCGCGTCCGCGAGACCGCCGGCAAGGTCTGCATGGAGACGCTCCCGAAGCACAACAAACCCTACGTCATGGCCACCTGTGGCTCCAAGGGCTCCGCCCTCAACATCTGTCAGATGATGGTCTGCGTCGGTCAGCAGATCGTCGGCGGCAAGCGCATGCCCTACGGCTTCGTGCGCCGCACGCTCCCGCACTTTCGCGAAAATGCCAAGGGCGCCAACGCGCGCGGGTTCGTCAAGAACTCCTTCTTTAGCGGCCTCACCGCCCCCGAGTTCTTCTTCCACACCATGGGCGGCCGCGAGGGCCTCGTCGACACAGCTGTGAAAACTGCCGAGACGGGCTACATGGCGCGCCGCCTCATGAAGGCTCTCGAGGACCTGAGCGTCGCCTACGACGGCAGCGTCCGCAACGCCGTCAACGGCATCGTCCAGTTCAACTACGGTGACGACGGCCTCAACCCGGTCTGCATGGAAAAGGGCGACCGCCCCGTCAACTGGCGCCGCCTCGAGCAGCACATCAAGCCCACGCGCCCCTGCCGCCAGGAGAGCGCGCTCACGCCCCGCGGCCTGCGCGACCTCCGCGACCGCATGTACAAGGACTGGCGCCAGGTCCTGCGCACCACCGGCGCAGAGCGCGATGCCGGCGCCGCCAGCCAATTCAGCGAGTCCAACTCGGGCGTCACATACTTTGTCTGCGAGATCCACGGCGCCATCGAGGACATCGCCAACAAGCTTGCCAAGATCTGCGCGCGCCTCGGTCTGAGCGAGGAGATCGTCGACGGCTTCGGCCTCCACTTTCCCCTCAGCTGCGACGCCGAGATCCGCGAGCACATCGCCCAGATGCCCACCACACGTTCCATGGACGCCCTTCGCGGGACCGAGCCCACGCGCAACGAGATGCTCGTCTGCCTCAACAAGCTCTGCCGCACCACCGAAACGCAGATTCACGCCATGATGCGCTCCGCCGTGCAACGCTTCATGAAGGCCATGACCGAGCCTGGCGAGGCCGTCGGCGCCATCGGCGCCCAGTCTCTTGGCGAGCCTGGCACGCAAATGACTCTGAAAACCTTCCACTTTGCCGGCGTCGCGAGCATGAACGTCACGCTGGGCGTGCCCCGCATCAAGGAGATCATCAACGCGTCCAAGAACATCAGCACCCCCATCATCACCGTCAAGCTCTCCAAAAACGACGACGAGCGTGTCGCTCGTGTCGTGCAGGGCCGCATCGAGTCCACTCGCCTTGGCGATATTGCCGACTACATTGAGGAGCAGTACAGCGCTGAGGAGTGCGCCATCAAGATCAAACTCGCCACCGACGCCATCAACCGCCTGCATCTCGACGTCACCCCGGAGACCGTCAAGCGAGCCATTAACGAGTGCAAGGCGATCCGCCTCCGCGACGGCAACAAGACGCTGCAGACCCAGGTGCACGCCGGGGTCGACTTTGTCCGCGTCGTCGTCGACAGCAAGCACCGCATTGCCGCCGGCCGGCCCTCCGCGGCCACTGCCGCCGCAATGGTCCCAGACAGCCACGGCCACGACCCCATCGACTACGCTGTGCGCGAGGACCTCCCCCTCGTCTTCAACATGCAGGCCATGAAGCGCACACTGCGCACCGTCATTGTCAACGGGATCCCCTCTGTAAATCGCGCCGTCGTCAATCACGAAAAGGACGACAACAACCGTTACGAGCTCCTCGTCGAGGGCCTCGGCCTGCAGAATGTCCTGGCCACGCCGGGAGTCGACGGCACGCGGACCATCACCAACCACGTCATGGAGATGGAGGACGTTCTCGGCATCGAGGCCGCTCGCGAGCTCGTCCAGCGCGAGGTCGATTACATCTTCAAACAGTACGGCCTCTCCATCGACAAGCGCCACCTCATGCTCCTCGCAGACGTCATGTCGTACCGCGGCTCCATTCTCGGTATCACTCGTTTTGGCATCGCCAAGATGAAGGAGTCCGTCCTCATGCTCGCCTCCTTCGAGAAGACCGCCGATCATCTCTTCGACGCCGCGGCGCATTCCCGCAAGGACGAGATCAACGGCGTCTCCGAGTGCATCATTATGGGCACACCCATCCCGGTCGGCACCGGCATGTTCAAGCTGCTCGGCCAGTGGGAAGACACCAAGGCGCCCACGCCCAAGCCGCTCAGCATCCGGGAGCGCACCCTGCTCGACTTCTAGCTAGTCTTCTGCTCGGCGTGGCTATCGAAGAGAGCCTAGGCGCGGCGACGACGCGCGCTGTAGCATAGCTCGCCCGACTGATCGCGCCACGTAAATGCGTACCACGTCCGCCCACTGGATCTTATCATACCCAACCCGGACTCCGTACAGTACGTCGCAGTGATTTTCCTCTCCTCTGCTTGTATTGTTTGTACGTCGCCTTCATTTCCCAATCCTTGGACGCAGATCGCGAATGCCCAGCCTGCGCCACGTGGCACCACGCGACAGCGCGCTGCGCGCCATGGAGGCGCTCGTGAGGGCGGGCGACGCCGAGGGCGTTCGCCGGATGGTGGCCCAGGACCCGACGCTGCTCGACAGGGCGAGCCTGACGGTCACGGAACTTGGAGACCGCAACTCCACGCCTTTGGGGCTCGCCTGCTGGGCGGGCCAGCTCCGCGTAGCGGAGGAACTCCTCGCGCTGGGCGCCGACGTCAACGCCAAGTTGGGCTGGAGCTCCACCGCTCTCATGTTCACCCGCGACACGAGCATCGCGAAGCTCCTCGTCGACCATGGCGCCTCGATCGACGAAGCCAACCCCGGTGGCGACACAGCGCTCATGCTGATGTGCTCGGAGGGCAACCTGGACATGGCTCGATTCTTGCTCGACCGTGGCGCTGGAGTAGATATCCAGAATAACGTAAATTATGAGAGCGCTCCAGGAAGCCTGCGAGCAGGGTCACGAGGAGATCATCGGGCTCTTGCTTGAACGTGGGGCCCAGGTGAACGCGTCTACGGATCGTGGCTCGCCACTCACGATCGCCACCAGAAAGGGCAATATCAAGGCCATGAGGCTCCTCCTCGATCATGACGCGATGGTGAACGAGCGCGACGTGCCCGGCTACTGCACGCAGAAGCCGCTCCTGGCGGCTTGCGACACGGGTTCGCTGGAGGCTGTTAAACTACTCCGCGCAGACGTCAATTTGGGAAACTCGCGACACACACCGCTGAGCCGCGCCGTCTCCAAAGGCCGTGCAGATATTGTCAAGGAGCTGCTTGAACACGGCGCCGACGCGCAAAAGGACACTGCCGCGTTCGACCTGGCCTGCAAGATGGAGGTCCCGGAAATTGTTGAGATGCTCATTGACCACGGGGCGCGGCTCGAACAAGAGATCCTGACGGACTGCTCCCGCTCTCCAAGCTCCATCTCGCTCGAGATGATGGAGGGGCTCCTTCGTCGCACTTCAAACGTTGATGCCGCGCGGGCGCCCGACGGATCGACCGCCCTCATGGAGGCCTGGAAAGGTCACTTTAACCTTGGTCTCATCGAGCTGCTCCTTAAACACGGCGCGCGGGCAGATGTACAGACGAGGGAGGGAGGCCAGACTGCTCTCAGGTTTGCCTGCGAGCGGGGATCGCTTGAGGTCGTTCGGATCCTTCTGGACCACGGCGCAGATGTGAATAAAGACAGACCGACGCCGCTCATGTTCGCTTGTCAGCAAGGCCCTCGCGACGCTCCTTCTGGACCGCGGCGCGAATATTGACCTGGCAGCGAAAGGGGCACGACAGCGCTCATGAGAGCCGCCAACCATGGCCAGGTCGGCGACCACGGCCAGCTCGAATGTATTCGGCTCTTGATCGAGCGCGGCGCAAGCATGGACATCCAGTCCACGAAAGGCTCAACCGCACTCTTGATTGCCTGCAAGGCGAAGAAGTGGTCCGTCTGTCGGTTGCTCGTCGAGAGTGGCGCCAGCGTTGTGATGCAGGACAACGCAGGCTGCACGCCGTTCATGTTGGCTGCCAAGGAAGGCGGGGGCATGGCCACAGTCAAGCTCCTGGTCGATCGCGGCGCCGATGTGAACCTTCCCGACCGCACTGGCTTGAAGGTGCTCATGTACGCGTGCCGGAGGCGCGACGTGGAATCTGCGAGGTCTCTTTTGGATTGCGGCGCCAAGATCGCAGTCGGCACGAACTCGACCTTTTTCGAAGCATGCTCGGCGGGGAGCAAGGACCTCATCGAGCTACTTCTCGAACGCGGCGCCGCAATCGACGCGCGGGATGAGAACGGCAAGACAGGGCTCATGCTGGCTTGCGGGGGCACCAACTCCGGCCCCAAGAAAGTGGAGGTCGCCGCGAGCGTCCAGGCCTTGCTTGACCACAAGGCCGCGATGAACCTGCAGGCGGCCGACGGCTCCACGGCGCTCATGCTGGCCTCCCTCGACTTGCGGGGCAAAAACCTCGCTCAACTTCTCCTCCGTGCCGGTGCCGATGCGAACCTGCAAAGGAAAGACGGCAAGTCGGCGCTCATGCTCCTCTGCGTAGAACATCGTGAACGCTCTCGCATCCGTGATATAGAGCTACTGATTCGCCATGGCGCGGAGCTAGGCGTGCGGGACCGCTGGGGTTGGTCGGCTCTCGAGTTCGCCTGCGATGGCCCGAAGAGAGGTGCCTCTCTTCGTAATAGGCCGAAACTCGCAGCGGAAATGGACCTGGTCATCCTGCTCGTCAACGCTGGGGCCCCATTGGACTTCTCGCACATCCCGAGCGAGGACGCCCGTGCGGCCCTCACGATTGCGTGCCAGCACGGATTCCTGGAAGTCTTGCAGCTTCTCCGCAAACCATCACGACCCTTTTCGTGCAAGCAGCCGCCTCGCAGAAGCGGAGCGCCCTCGCAGACGGCCCGCTCAGGGAAGCGCTCGAAGGAGCGCCCAAGAAAGAGCCCGGAAAAGCGCGTGGCGAATCGCGCAAGGAAGCGCGCGAAAAAGGGGCGCCAGGAGTTGAAATAAACGAAAGGAAACAAACCGTAAGACAATGGACAATGATTTTGCTCGGCTCGCATTCGCAGCCAGAGCATTGGAAAGCAAAGTGTACATTGGCCATGGTGGATCAAGCAGACTCGGTCCCGGAAAGATCGTCGCATCGTCGATTACATACTGCTCGTAAGTCGGCGCAGAGCTGCCCTCGTCGACCAGGGCGCCGCGACCGAAGTCAACTTTTTTTATCAATATCACTTGCTCGAGAGCCGCCACATGAGCAGCGTGCAATCGCTCGCTCCCAGGGTCAGGATGGTGCGCGCGGGGCCGCTCCTTACAGACTCTGCCGACCGATTCTTTTCTGAATCCTTGGATACTTCGTCTCCGTGCGCAAGACTCACGGGCGCGATGCGAGAAACAGAGCCAGCGTGCGCGGGCGTAGCCTTGAAGCGGTCCGCCTCGCCGTTGCGCGCCGGCTTCAGGTATGGAAAGTTTGCCAGATGCACGTTGCCTTGAGATCCGCCACAGAGCGCCACGTTGAGGATCGGCTCTCGCGCGCTGCAAAGCGGGAGAAGCGGCCCCTCGGGGCTGATCTCTACAGCGCCAAAGCCCTGCAAACCCCAAGCCGAGATGCAGCCTGTGGTTGCCCAAATCTGGTCCTTGGTCTTGTCTTCGTCGTCGAGCGGCTCTCCGCTCGAGGCATTGAGAACGACGTGGTCAAGATTGACCGTGGTCGCGCGCAGAAAGAGCGACGAGCCCGCAAAGTCAATGGCCATGACGCCGGCCTTGAGGGTTACACTCACAAAGACGAGTTTGAAGCCGTTCCGTGCATCGTACATGTACACGTGGCCATCTATCGAGGAAAGAGCAAGCTGCGCGCCGTTGGGGGAGAACCGCGCGTCCGTGATCCACTCTTTGGAGTCCCTTCCGTGAAATACTACATCCAAGGTGGCCGCGTTGAGCACCGCGAACGCTCCAGCTTTGGCGCGGTTGGCCGCTTCCGGTTCGCGCCCGTATCCGATGGCAATCAGCAGGCCATCGGGCGACCACGCTGCTGCTCGAATTGCCGCAACGGTGCAGTCTTGGTCGATTTGCTCCCAGGCCAGCAGCTCCTTGTTTGCCAGGTCCCATACCCGGACGAAGCCGTCGTCGGTGGCCACGCACACCTGGTTTACATCTGCCGGGTTCGTCGCCAGCGCCCACGCCTGCACCCCGGTGCGCGATCTCGCCGTCGTGCCCGGGCACTGCGGGGCCTCGACCAGACTCGCAGATCCCGTGTGCGTCGAAGCCAAGATGACCTCGCCCGTCGCGAGCCCGACAACAATGCGTGAGCACTGCGCATCCGCCTCAACACTGGCGATCTGCGAGCGTTGCTCGTACAAGACGCTGCATGCGGTCAGGTCGATGGTGTGATTCACCGTCTGCAGCGCCTGCAGGGACGAAGAGAGAACGCGCAGCTTACCCCGACTGTCGCCGACGACAAAACAGCCAGCGCCCTCGCACGCTGTTGCTGCACGCACAAAGGCGCCCTCATCGCAAACATTTCGCACGGTCCGTGACCTTTTGCCGTGCTCAAATACGAGCAGAGAGCCGCAGTTGTCGCCCACGATCCCAATCCCCGCGCCCGCGAGTCCGGCGCCGCAAGTGAAAGTGACGCGCGCCTTGTCGGTCTGGACGGCGCCTTCTGCGGGTCGTGGGGCCGCATAGCACACTAGCCCGCCAGCTTGCCGCTTGCGCACGTCGCGAGCGACGCAGAGAAAGTCCTCTCCGCCAATGACGACGGCTTGCTTACTCAAAAAGCGACACCAGAGCGCGGTGCTCCGCGTTGCGCGCGCGTGCAGCGGGATTGACATCTCCGGCTCGGGCGCGTTCCTCCAGCCCCCACAACCGTCGTCGTGCGCTGATGCACAAAGCACGAGCAGCTCAGCGCATCCGCTGGGCGAGACGAGGACTGCCGCGAGGCGCTGCGCGTCGACATCGAAATGAAGACTGGAGACGCGGCACGCAAAGTTCACCTGGTGCACCGCGGCAGACGAGCACGAGCCAATGTGCCAAACTCGAATGACAGCGCCGGCACCGCCGCTCACGGTGGCAGCAGCGGCCGCGAGACCAGATTCCGGGCACGCGGCGAGTGCAGTCGTCTCGCACAACGATTCCGTCTGCGATGCAGGCACATGGGCGTGAACTTGCGCCCTCGCGCCCAGAAGAGCCGCTTTGAGGCCGTAGCGGCTCGCCGCCATGACGAGGTCGCCTTCTCGCGAAAGAAAGGGGCCTCCGCTTGCGCTTGAGCGACCAAAGACGTGTTCCAGAACCAGCTTGGCCTGAGGAGGGCCGCTCAGCTGACCGCGCTCATGTGGCGGGGCGATGCGCGACGCTAGCGAGGCATCGCGAATTTTGTCCTGAGAAACGTCGTGATGGTCTCGGGCAACGCTCCCAGTCTCGCCTGCCGGGGAAGATGCAGCTTCTAGTTCTTGCTCTGTCCAGTCCGAGGCCGGGACGAACTGGGCGGACGCGAGCTCGTCGAGGCTGCCGTCATCTTGTTGGTCTGCGTCGTTGTCGTCCTCGCCTTCGGCTTGCGGCGCTTGGACATCCGTTGTGATTGCGGACTCGATGGCGGCGACAGGCCTCGTAGTCTCCATGCGCCAAATGCGGATGGTGCCCGACATGTCGTCCGTGGTGACCACGGTGCGAGCCGCGGGACTCACCACGATGCTGGCGACGAGGGAACCCGGCGGGCCGGCGGAAAATCCTGCGAATGTAGCCATAGGATTCGGTGGGCCAGGAAGGGGAATGTGCGCGGCGTGCACAACGTGGGGCTCGGTCCCGAGGACGATCATGGCCTCGGCGTTGTCGTGGAAGGCGCGCATGGCTAGTACCTGGGTCGTCTCGTCCGTCAGCCAGAGCGAGCGCAGATCGGCGCCGGCTGGGACCGCCCGGCCGGCCCACTGCGCCTTGCGCTTCGCCTTCTCGCGCATCGGGGCTTGAGCACGCACGTCCATCTCGATGAGCTTGCCGTTCGAGTCTATCGCACGCACATTTTTTGAGTTTTGCGTGAACTCGAAGGCGACCAAGGCGGCGTCGCCGTCTTCAAGCTCGGTAAAGGTCTCGTATGCGTCCGTCTTCTCGTCGATGAGGGCGATAAAGATCTTGGACCCGCTAATGTAGCCGAGGAGCCGGCCGTCCTCGCTGAAGCGGATCTGCACCACGCCGCCCTTTTTCGCTTTGCCACCAGCGCCCATGTCGCCCTGTTCAAAGACCTTTTGCAGAGCCCCGTCCTCGGCGCTGGCATCGTAGACTGCAGCAAAGTCCCCGGTCATCCCCACAGCCAGGTGCTGCCCGTCGGGTCGCCACGCTATGCTGCGCGCGGCGGCGTCAAGAGGGAGCCGCGCGCACGACTCGCTCGCGCGGAAGAGGGAAAGCCACCGATCGGCGCTCGCAACCGCAATCACGCCCGCTTCCGCGGGATGGCACGCGGCGCATCCGAGCCCGGAACCAGAGCCAGACGCTGCCGGCGAGGCGCCCAAGCCCTGGGTGAGCGGGCCGGGCCCAAGCAGTTTCCCGCTCTCGAGGTCAACCTGGAGTATTTGGCCCAGAGAGAGCGAGACCGCTGCGCGCGCGTGTTTGTTGCCCACGCCATAGGGCGACACCGACAGCGCGTAGACCGCCGGCGTGGCCTTGAGACATTCCGTGAGGGCGCTGACGTCGATGACCAGGCGGGACTGCAGCGCGGACATGGCCTCGCCGCGAGACGACGCGCTTACTTCCCACACCTTGATGAAACCATCCGCCCCGGCGCTCACGAGCTCGCTCGTTGACCCAACCTCTCGGATCTCGGTGATGGCCCGCGCGTGTGCCCGGGCCATAGTAGCGACATGCTGCAAACCTTCGGCAAGGCAGAGGTATAATCCGCCTGCGGCATCGCCAAAGGCAACGAGGCCAGAGGACAACTCTCGTGCGCAAATGATGGCCGTGCCCGGGAGCGCCCGCAACGCCGGGATCTGAAGACAGTCGCCGTCGGCGAGACGCACGCAGCAAATGAACTCCTCACCAAATACCAGCAAGACAGTCTCGCTACCTGCGCGGAACTCGATCCCGATCACCGCTTTGGCAAATGCGGGCAGGATCTTGCTGACGAGAGGCCCGGCCAGACTACCGTAGGTGGGCCAGACTTGGATCTCGCGGCGCCCGTTGCCGGCGCAGACAGCGAGGTGCTTGCCCGTGGCCCCAAGTGCCAGGGCCCACACGGGTCCGCTCTCCGCCGCGCAAAAGCGCGCGACAACATCGTGACGGCGTACGTTGACGATGGCAACCTGACCATTGTCCATACCTGCCGCGACAAGGTCGTCAACGCAGCAAGACGAAATGCACGTGATGCGGAAGCCCAGTGAGATCTGGTGCTGGGCGCCGTGCTCCGGATCCACGATGATGAGCAATTCCCCGGCGGAATAAACGAGATCGTAGCGGCCGGTCTGCTCATTACTTGCATAAACGAGGTTGCGAAGCCCGTGGCCCACGCCAAGGACCTTTTCGAGAACGAGACTGGTCGGTGGATCCCGGGCAAAGTCCGGACCCAAGAGTGCCGGCTGCTCCTCGAGCTCGCCAAACCAGAGCGGGGCCTCCTTGTTAGCCAGCTGCCGCCCCTTTGTCTTGTTCTGCTTCTTTTTCGTCTTGGCTTTGCCGGACGTCTTGGGCTGCGAAATGTCACCGTGCTCCAAGAGGTCGCGCCAAAGGTATGCGCTCGGGTCCTGGAGAAAAGGGTCCTCGGTGCGCTGCACATCACCCTGCGCGGCCTCGTCCGGGTCCTCCTTGACTTCCTCGCTGCCTGTGGAAGCTTGATCTGGCGCGGAGACCTCGGAAGGCGTGCTCTTGGGCTGCAGGCCTGTGACTGCTGTTTGCGCTTGCACTTTCCACAGGTGGCATGCGCCAGCTCGAGCCTCATAGGACAGGACCAACGAAGCGTCTGGCCCGGAAGAGCCCAGCGCGACGAGTTGGGTCACCGGGCCAGCATGGGCCTTCGTGGTGTTGGTCATTTTCTTCGCTTTCTTCCGCGAGGTACAGGGCCAGGCGCGGACCTCGAGCCCGCCGAGATGGGTCCCGGCGCAGAGGAGCTTCCGATGCGGGCCCGGAAGGACGCAGGCGGCAGTGATGTCGTGCTTGCCGTCGATGTCGGCCCAGGCACCGTGCGCGCCCCATGCAAAGGTGCAGGTGTGGGAGGCCCACGTCTGGTCCTTGAGCATAGCGATATCGGCCAGGGGCGCTGCTTCTCGAGCGTCGACAAACACGATGGTCTTCGCTGCGACGAACTCGATTCGTGCGAATCGGGCATCAGAAGTGAAGTCCACGTTGACGGCGCGACGAGCCTCGGAGTCCGCTGCGGCGGCTTCGATGGCGGGTACGAGGGAAGCTTCAACTGCGGCCTTGCCGCGGCAGACAACGAGATCGGTGAGGTCGAGGCTCTTGTTGCCCAGGTTGGCACGCTCGAGCTGAATCCGCAGCTCGCCGACATCGTAAACAAAGACCGCGCCGTCTTGGCTGAGGGCCACCACCAGCGTCTGTGAGTCTGGAGAAAAGCAGATGGCGGCTGGCCACTCGTTTCGGAAATCTTTAATGCGTGCCACCACAACAGCGTCATGCTTCGCCTCACGCAGAGCGTAAAGCAGGACCTCGCCCATCTGTGCAAAAGCGAATAGTTTGCCGCACTTGGAAACGTCAAAAGATGGCTGCTCCATCCCTCTCAGGGTCTCCTCGAGAGGAGGTCTGAGCGGAACAAGTGCGCCGGCCGCCCCTTTGGAGATGAGTCCTCGGTAAAGTCCCGTCCCGGGCCGAAGGTTGCACACTCCCTCCGAGGTTCCGACTCGGCAGAAGCGCGCATGCCGGAACGAGGGCATGAGAGCAGTGGTGTGGGTCGCGGGCGACGGCGAGTCAATCTGAAGGTCAACGAACATGAGGTCGGTGTCTGTGCCAACCCCCCCGGTAGCATCCAGCTCGCTTTTGCGCTTGGTACTGCCGGAAGCAACGCTTGGCCACACCACTTCGGCGACGAGCAAGGAGTTTAGTGCAGAGAAGCAAAGACTTTGCGCAGTGCGGTCGAGTCGGAGCACGTGGACGGGAGAGGTGAACTCGTGCGACCACACCTTGAGGGTTCCGTCTTCACTGCAGGAAACCACACGGCGGTGTTCGCCGGCAGTTGCGAGCGCCGTGACCTTGGCATCATGAGCCCCGCAGATCATGTTGTTCACCGCGCGGCCCACCCACTCCACGAGGTCTCCAGCCGTGCTCCCCGTATAGAAACAGGCGAGCGCTTGGGTGTTCTCCTCGGCGCCGATATAATCGGGGACGAGGCAAGTGATGCTGGCGAGTCCTGCGTTGCTTCGAGAGATGGAATCTCCGTGGCTGCCCCCGAGGGTGGCGGGCCGCCGCCGCCACGGCGTCCCGGGCCCGCGCTCGAACACGAGGGGGACGCTTATGTCGGTAGAAGTTATCGCGAAAAGCCCGGCGGAGGCAATGGCGATGCCGCTCATACCCGAGATGTCGACGATGCGATCGGCGAACTCGTGATGCGCGCTTTTATCGTACTGAAAGACTGCCACAACAGAGCCAGACCCTGAAGATGTTGCAGGGCCGCAAGCCACAAGAACGCCTTCAGGCCCAAATGCGAGGTGCGTTGCTGCCTTCATGAGCCCGGCGATGGCGAGGCTACGCACGAGCTGCGCATCTGCGACCCGCCAGACATGAAGCTCGTCGAGGGCCGCAGAGGCGATGAGCTGGGATGCTGCGTCTTTGGGCGCGTTTGCCGCAACCGCAGATACATGTTCTCGGTGGCCGCGGTAGAAGGACTGACGCAGATTCTCATTGTGCGGCTCGTGCAAAGTGGAAAGTACAACGATGGCTCCGCAGGCGAATACTGCGCGCTCCTCCGGGCCGTCATGCGAAGGGCCGAACGCAAAAACCGCGCCAACGCTCTTGTTGAACCCAAGCGCGCGGTCGAGGGCGAGGTCGACCGGGGGCGCAAGACTGTCGTCGCCGGCAATTGCGCTGGCGTTCGAGGGCTCGAGTTCTACCGTGGTATTTTCCCAGTAGCGCGGACGGCGCCGTGCGCGCTTCTTGGACGAGACCTTGGGCGGAACAACGTGCTGCGCGGCGGGAACCTCGGCCTGGCCACTGCCGCGCGAGGGCTTGGTGGCCTGAACCTGGGAGAGGGACGGGGCGACGTCAAAGAAGGCGAGCCAGGCCTCGGCCTCGACGCAGGACGACAGGAAATAGCGCTCGAAGCGGTCCCGCGGCAGGCGCGCGGAGGCGCTGACCTGCTGAAAGGCAAAGGCATTTTGCGCGATGCGCTCGATGGCGGGCTCGGTGACCTTGCGGATCGCGCCGGTGGGGCACACTTTGACGAGCCCGGTGCTCGTCGTTCTGATGAGTAGCGCAAGCTCGTCGAGCGCGAGCGCGCCGCGGGCGTCAAAATCATAGAGAGTGAAAAGAAAGCGCAACTTTGACGGCAGTGAGGTCGTGGACAGCACGCAGACGACGGCCAGCACCTCGAGGGCGTCGATGAGATCGTTCTCGTCGGTGTCGACGACCTTGAAGCAGTCGTTGCACCACTGCTCGAACTTCTCCTTGGGCACGCCCTCCGCGTCGATGGGGAGCGCGGCCCGCGCGTCCCACAATATCGCCGCCCAGAGCTCGGGGTCGAGCGCGTATCCGTCCGCGAGCTCGTTGAAGGCGACCCACAACTGCTGCACGCCCGCCTCGCTCAGGGCCCGCAGGCCGGCGAAGTCCTTGACCACTCGCGCGCGCCCGTGGACGATGCCCATCTTGGCTCGCGGCGGCCCGCGTCCCGCGCCGTCCCGCGCCGTCTCGCGCCCGCGGCTGGCCGAGCGGGGTCGCGCGCGCAGGCGCCAAAGCGGTCTCGAGGCCGCCGATTCGCGCCCAGGAATTGTGGCCTATTAAGTGGGCAAACGGCTACCAATGGGCCCAATGGCCAATGCCCAGGAGCATCAGGAGCCCTGCTGCTGGCCGCTCTGGGCCTCCAGACCTAAGATACCCCGCGACCAAGAGTGCGTGCAAATATGCGTGGTACGTAGCACCTATCCTACTTGCGTAAATTTCGTAGGAGCCCATACTCGGGAATGCCAAGTAGATGTGCAGAGCGGGCGTGGGCGTGGGTGCGAGTGCAACTTGGATGCTCAGCGGTTTGCAGTCGCACGTGCGTCCAATTTTCGACGTGGGTTGTTCCAGCGTCCACGCTTTTCCTTGGCCTGAGCTCGTAAGAAGTCATTCGACGTCAATCGACCGAAGGTCCCGAGCTTAGGAGCGCTCCGCGGCGTTGGACCCCCACCTCAGAGCCCAGTGGTGCCCCGGGATGTAAGCGCGGGGCACAATCAGCGACAGCGTCCAAAGCACGAGAGCTTCGAAAGATCGCACAGTAAAAGTGAAGCCGACAAAGGTTGCCGTAGAGCCTGGGACACAGCTTGTGAGCCATGAAGGCACCTCATGTGCTGAAATGCCAAAGGGCATGGCCGGCGTCGTGTAATGATCCGTGAGCTTCCACCCCTGCTCAGACATGGTGCGAGACGAGAGCCAGGGGCTGATGAGATCAAAAATAGCAACGCCCGACTCGGCAAAGGCCTCGTGGGTGTCGTGCAATATGCGGCCGACCTCATCCTGCTCGAGGTACATGAAGAGACCGGACGCAATGAGCACGAGCTCAATCGGAGCGCACTGGCCGGATTCTGCAGCGAGGCGGGTCTTGACCTCGGCGATCCACTCTTGCGTCGTGGTCGCGCTCTTGGACACGTGAATGTGACGGCTGTCAGGCTGGATGAAGCGCTCTCGAACTGCAATGCACGGCTCGAGGTCCACAGAGAACCAGAGCGCGTCCGGATTCAGGTGCGGCTCAAGGCGGAAGCGCTGCGTCTCGAGCCCTTCCCCCAGCGAGACGACGACGAGGCGGCGCTCACTAGCCTTGGCGCGCGCGGCGGCGTCCTTGACAACATTGTCGAACTCGTACGAGCGGATTGCGTGCGACTTGTTGGCGCGGCCAAAGAGGGCCTTGAAGTCGACGCCGTCCTCCAGCAGCTTGTCGCGGATCGCCACACATTGCTCGTCGCCCTCGAGCAGGCCGCCCGGGCGCACCTCCGTCGCGCGATTCCACAAGGTCCACAAGGTGGTCTGCGGCACCCCGCCGAGATCCATCGCCGCTCGCGCGCGCGCCGCGCAGCCTGGGCCCGGGACAGCCGCGATGGCGCGTCCCGCGCGGGCGCTTCGATCGACGGGCCGCGTCGGCCCGGGCTGGACCCGCTGCGAATGGCTCTGTTCGCGACGAGGGCCGCGGGCTCGACGGGAATGATCGGCGCCTCCTCCCTCCGTGCCGAGGCAGAAGCGCGCGCGATGCTCGCCGGTGCGGGCGGGGCCGGGGTTCTCGCGCCGACGCTCGATCGGCAAGACGACGCCGCAGCCCGCGACGAGGTTCTGCGCCACGATCCGTCGCTCGTGATGCAGAAGATCCAGACGTCGGCGAGGACTGCCCGCATGGCATGGTCCACGTCGATGCTGTACTCGCTGTCCTCCTCCTCCTCCTCCTCCTCCATGATCGGGCCGTGCTCGAGCCCGTGCAGAACTTGAACACGAAGCCCTCGCATTCCGTCATCGTGATGGCGTCGCTGATGGCGTCCTTGCTGTCGTCGTGCTCGTGCACGTCGTCATGTCATCGCTGTACTCCTCCTCCATGACCAGGCCGTGCTCGAGGCCGTGCATAACTTGGAGTCCAAGCCGGGGTCCGCAAAGACGGACGACCTGCCTTCGTCGTCCATGGCGTCCTCCATGGCGTCGCCGATGGCGTCCTTCATCGTGATGCTCGTGCGCGTCGTCATGGCGTAGTACTAGACCTGCTACTCGCAGTCCGCGATCCCGAGGCTCGACGACGACGACGACGACGACGACGACGACGACGACGACGCACTCGAGAGAAGCGGAGCACGTCGATTATCGTACATCGTCAGCGCGGCGCGGCGCGAGCGGACGCGGCGGGAGCGCGCGGCGGGCGGGCGGTTGCGCGCGGCGCGATGGCGCGCGCGGAGCGGGTGGTGGTGGTGGGCGGCGGGCCCGTGGGCGCGCTGGCGGCGACGGCGCTCGCCGGGGCGGGCTTCCGCGTGAGGCTCGTGGAGCGCAGCGCCGACCTGCGGGCGCACGAGGAGCGGGAGCTGGCGGAGAACGCCGCGGACAAGACCGCGTCGAAGAGGTCGATCAACCTCGCGCTCTCGCACCGGGGCATCGAGGCGCTGCGCGCCGTAGGCCTCGCGGAGGCGGCGCTGGAAATTGCGATCCCGATGCACGGGAGGCTCATCCACATGCCGGACGGCGAGCGGCGCTTCCAGCGCTACGACGAGACGGACCCGAGCAACCACATCAACTCGATCTCGCGCGAGGACCTCAACAAGATGCTCCTGGACGCGGCCGAGGCGCAGGACGGCGTGGAGCTCATCTTCGGCCAGCAGCTGCTGCACATCGACAAGAAGGGCCGTCTGCATTTCGCGGCGTCCGCAAGCGTGGGCGGCGGAACCTTTAACGACTGCAGCGAGGGGGACTTTATCATCGACGACGCGGACCTCGTGCTCGGGTGCGACGGCGCGTACTCGAGCGTGCGGGAGTCGCTGATGCGACTGCAAAGCACGAACTTTTCGCGGCGGTACATTTCGCACGGGTACAAGGAGCTTGAGATCCGCCCGGAGAGCGACACGGGCGCTTACAAGATCGAGCCGGCCGAGGCGTTGAGCATCTGGCCGCGTGGCGACTTTATGATGATCGCCCTGCCCAACCTCGATCGCTCCTTCACATGCACCATTTTCGCACCCCTCGACGAGCTGCAGGCGCTCTCGGAGGACGTCGAGATCGAGGCCTACTTTGCGCGGAACTTTCCGGGCATCATTCCGTACATGCCGGACTTTGTGAACCAGTTCAAGCGCAACCCCGCGTGCCGCCTGGTGACGAGCCGGGTCGATCCGTGGAATCTGGGCCACAAGATCGTTCTGCTCGGCGACGCGGCGCACGCCATGGTGCCCTTCTATGGCCAGGGCATGAACAGTGGCATGGAGGACGTCTTGGAGCTCATGGAGACGCTCGAGGCGCACGGCATGGAGGTGGCCTCCGCGATCCCCGCCTTTGCAATGTCTCGCATGCCTCGGGGCAACGCGATCGCAGACCTCAGTCTGGACAACTACATGGAAATGCGCGCGCACACTGCGTCGCGGCTCTTCTTGCTACGCAAGCGCCTCGAGGGCTGGCTCAACCTGCTCTTCCCCACGCGCTGGGTGCCCCTGTACAAGATGGTGGCCTTTACGCGGATCCCTTACGACGAGGCAGTGCGCCGCGAGGCGAGGCAGTCCTCTGCGCTCGAGGTCGCCGCGGCCGTCTCCGTCGTGGCTTTGTTCGGGATCTCGTCCGCGGCGGCGCTCGCGTTCTCGGGTTCTTCTCTGAATCCCTTTGCGAAGACCTCGCACTCGCACTGGCAGTCAGCTGCGCGTCGATAAATCCAGATTTGGCCTAAAGGTGCCGGAGCGCGCTTGCCCTGTAGATTTATTAGCTGTGTACGTAGTAGTACTGGTACGCCAGTATGTAGTACGCTGAGTTCACGTAGCGCGAGGCTTTGTGATGACGCTGGGATTGGTGACGAGCCCAAGAAGAGTCCGCATCTCCGGATGTCCGCGTACTACGTCCGTACCCTGGTACGTAGTACCAAGACTTCGAACCCATGTCGCTAGAACCTCATGATGTGAGTCAGTGTCACCGGTGAGTCACTGTCGTCTGTCAGCCTGCTCCGGGAGCGCATGGCCAACTCGGGCCCAACTGACGCGCGCGACGTCCGTCTTCGGGCCTTCGGGACGGTCGTGCCTCCGCCGTCTCCGCTCCGACAAAATACTAGTTTCCGAAACTAACCGCAAAACTATAGCACGTCGCCTGTTCAGCCGTTGCTTCTCAATTCCTTCTCGATCAATCGAGATCAACCGTCGCCGGGCCCCCGCATTCCCGACTGTGCGTCTCCGTTTGCCCCACTTGTCTCACTCCACAATCCGCGCTATACCCGACTTGCCGGGCGGCGCTTTCTGTCCCGCAAGTCCGCATCCAACCACCGCGGCGGCCACAGTGGGCGCGGGGTCCGCCAAGTGGGTTATAGCGGATAGTCCACTGTAGCTACACACTCGAGCAAACAACCGGGGGCCGCCGCCGCCGCAGCAAGCCGCCAACGCCCGACCC
>KQ758850.1:7575680-7585967 GCA_001462505.1 Aurantiochytrium sp. T66
GGCGCGAGGCGGACAGCGGGCAGCGACCCGGCGCGGAGGGGCCGCGGAGCCGTGAGCACGGTCCGAGACGAGACGAGACGCGGGCGGGGAGCGAAGGCGAGCGAGCGGGGCGACGGCGACGGCGAGAAGGCAGGCGGCGAGGGGCGTCGTAAGGCAGAACGCGAGGGGCGTCGTAAGGCATAACGCGAGGACGCCGAGGAGGACGCTGAGGAGGACACTGCAAACATCGAGGACGGTGTCGACGTCGAGGACGTCGACGTCGAGGAGGTGGAGGAGGACCTGACCGACCGCCTGGAGACCGGCGGAGGCTGCCCAGGGAAGCAAGCGCCGACGCCTATCGCGGGCACGGGCCCTGGATGCCCGCCGCGATGGCCTGCTCGGCGCGAGGAGTCGAGACGGGCCTAGCCATCGAGGCCGACGAGGAGGTCCACGTGCAGCTCGGGGCGCGCATAGTGTCGGGTCACGGCCCCCTGCAGAGCAAACTCGCGCACGACCAGATGAAAATTATGTGCGACAGCGAGGAGGGCCACGACGCGCTGGCGGCCGTTGAGGAGATCCAGTTTGCGAGGGTTCACCCACGGCGCGACCGTAAACGCCGCCGCATTCTCGCACTCTACGGCCTGAACCTCGTTCAGGGCTTTGCGCAGTCAAGCGGCCAGGACTTCTTCGACCGCACGCTCATGTACGCCCTTTACCTCGTGCAGGCTCTCGCGAGCGAAGCCTTCGTGTTGGTCCACGTGCACGACGGCATGCGGGAAGTCAGCTCCAAGTACCTGACCTGGCTGCACAGATTCTACAAACTCGTGCCCAAGGCACATTTGCAAAACGTCGCCCGAGTCCTCGTCCTCACATCGTCGCGAAGGTTACGCTCGCGCATGTGGCTCGCGCGCCCCTTCACCAGCAGCCGGCTATGGAAGAAGATCGAATACGTCCATTCCACGAGCAAGCTCGTGGAGCGCCTTGGCTGCGTCCTCAACGTCCCAGAGACGCCGCCCGACATTGATATAGACACCGAGACGCTGCCTGCCCTCTTGGATTCGCCGCTAACGCCCCCTGACATCAGCGCCGCGCTCGCGAGCGGCGCCAACATGCGCGACCTCTTTGCAAGGGCCGACGCGCTCTCGGGGCCCGGCTCTAGAGCGCGCGGCGGTGCCTCTGGCGCCACTACAGCGACGGACGCTGACAACGCTTCGGCGCGAAACCGCGACAAGCACGGCACGCGGCGCAGCATCGCAGTGGAGCGAATCAGACTCGCCGACGTTGCCGACCACGGTCATCAGACAAGCGCTCGGACCATGCACGACTCACGCAGCGGGTCGGATTCTCTCGATTTTACCTCATCCGGCTTACCGAGCGCCCGCACTCTGGAGGGCATCGACATCTCGGGCGCGCACTCTTCCTCCTTCGCCTCGTCGCGGTCCGCGTCCGCGTCGACGCTCACGCAGACCTCGCCCTCAAGCGACAAATCCCGGCGCGCCGCAGACGAACTCGGCAGCCCCGGCGGCGCCTCCGCGGTGTTCGGCGCTGCGCTCCACACCGTGGCGTGCCGCAGCGTCACTGGCATTCCGATAGTCGTGCAGGACTGCGTTGAGACCATCTTGGCGCACGGCGCCGATCAGGAGGGAATCTTTCGAATTCCTGGCGATGACAATGTGGTTGACTTTCTCAAGATGCAATACAACCAGGGCCGACGGCCCGCCTCACTCGAATTCGGCAACGCCGGTTCCCCCAAGGTTGCACTCCGCACCCGAGGCTCGCCGCCCGGAGCCGCGACTTCACGCGCGCTGCCCTCGGTCCACGCCCTGGCATCGCTGCTCAAGGCCTACTTCCGCGACCTCCCCGAGCCCGTCGTGCCCCAGGCGCTCTACATGCAAGTACTCCAGTTGGCAGAGAGTATCTCGGACATGACCACGCTGGCATACCAGATGGGCGATCGGATGATATCCATGCCGCAGGCCAACTTTGACGCCTTGGGCTACCTCATGCATTTCCTGTGTCATATTTCTATTGCGTGGTGCCCCAAGAGCAAGATGACCATCGACAACCTGACCATTGTGTGGGCGCCAAATATCCTCTCTCGCGGGAAACGCATTTCGTCGTCGGCCACGGGGCCAGCTTACGAGCACGCGTCCAACGGCGACATGCTCCAAACTCTCGCCGATTTGCCAAGCTCCGTCAAGGCCGTAAAGTGCATGATCATGCACGCCGACATTGTCTTCCCACACGATATGTTGGCTACTCTTCCGCCCGTCGGGGCTGAAGCATCCCAAAAATAATAGGCATGGTGCCAGCTGTCTGTTTTCGTACGCTACCTCGTACGATATCAGGATATGTGTCTTTGGGCTCTTCTCAAAGGAACGACAGCGACCATTTATGGGGAGTGATTGTAGACTGGTTGTAATACCTGGTGCATGGTGCCTGTTTTCTTGTAGTATCTGTCCAAGTGCTCGCTCAGGCTTGCCTCGTGCAGATCAGGTCGCCGACAGTGCGGCTCAGAGCGCCCAGGTCACCGAAGATCAATCCCGGGCCGGGGACCGGGTCAACCGACACTTGCATCGCGCTCTTGATCCTCCGAAAAACCAACAGACTTGGCGCGAGATGATCACTGACAGTGAGTCATGATGATGATGAAAGTCCCAACCGATATATATAGACTTCAACCGCCTTTCATCAATGTTCCAAAGTTTGGACCACCCTCAAACGGGCAGGCGAAAGATGCGTTGAGCTGCTCATGATCATCAGATAACTTGAAACATTCTTCGGACCGACGGTGTCTGAGGACCGTTTGAACCAACGGCCTCAGGCTCCGCAGCGTACATTCCACTTCCCCCGGGCCATCATACCAACGTTGAGTAGAAGTAGGTAAGTGAACAAAAAGCTTTGAAGCCGTTGGCCACGCGACAGACAGCACGGAGGCGCTCGGTCGCCTCGCAGCGCATGGAAACGTCTTCTCTTCCCCGCTGCGGCTGCGGCGAGTTTGCTCCGCACGAGACCGCGACCACGGTCGGTGACGGTCCCCATCCGGATTTTCTCTCCAGTGTGACGCATGTTTCCGTTTACCGTATTTCATACCAGACACCAGATACATCAAGGTTTTAATAATATATGTTGCATCGGGTCTTGTATTATGATATAAAGGCGAAACGGTAACCCTTCGGGACGTCCGGAGAGTCAAACTCGAGCTAAAACGTCTGCAAAAGAAAGCGCGCAGGAGGAAAGTGCAGCAGTCGAGCGCTACTGCCCTCGGTACGCCTGCTTGGGCACAGACTAAAACGAGCTAAACGGTCAAGTGCTGCACAGCAAGCGCACCAGACCGAGCAAGCCAGAACCAAACGCGGCGCGCGAGCAGCAAATCCGCAACAAGCTTTCGTCGTCGCAGCGCCGCCTTCAAGCCGCGCAGGAGGGGCAGCAGCAGCAGCAAGTCTTTTGCAAGCAAGCACACGACCGCGTCCGCCGCCATGCAGCGCGGCATTTTGGCGTGCGCCGTCGTGGCGCTCGCCGTCCTGCAGGCCGAGGCCGCCTGCCCGAACAGCTGCTCGGGCCGCGGTACCTGCAGCACCAACGACCAGTGCACCTGCTACCAGGGCTTCCGGGGCAACTCGTGCGAGCAGCGCGTCTGCCCGTACGGCCGCGCCTGGGCCACCACGCCCACCGGCGATCTCAACGGCGACGGCGATCGCTACGATGCCGCTGTCTACCAGCCCGGCACCACTTTCACCTCCCGCGCCCATGTCTTTACCGTTGAGAACATGGGTGGCGCCTGGGAGTTCTGGCCCTCGTGGGCCTCCGATGAGGAGGGTCACTTCGACATGGAGTGCTCCAACGCCGGTCTCTGCGACCGCGAGCTTGGTCAGTGCACCTGCTTCGAGGGCTTCGAGGGCGCCGCCTGCGACCGCTCCACCTGCCCGGGCGGCAACTACTGCAACGGTAATGGCCGCTGCATGACCATTGCCCAGCAGGTCACCGAGTACAACCGCGAGACCTCGTCCAGCCGCGCTTACGACCTCTGGGATGCCGACCAGATGCGCACTTGCAAGTGCGATCCCGGATTCGGCGGCATTGGCTGTGAGGACATGCTCTGCCCCAAAGGCGATGACCCCATGACCAAGAACCATCAGATCCCGGAGACCCAGCGCGTCCGCATCTTCTCCTCCGGTGTTGTCACGGCCGTGGACCCCACCGAAACCAACGGCGACCTCGGTCTCGACGGCACCTTCACGCTCACCTTCAAGAACCACTTTGGTCAGTCGTTCACCACCGCGCCCATTGATATCGTGCACTATGACGGCACTGCCACTGCTGATGCTGTCGCGACCAACACGAAGGCCGCTCTTGAGGCTCTCCCCAACTCGCACATTCCCACCGTCGACGTCACCGCCGGATACTGCGAGTCGGTCCTCGCAGGCACTTACACGACTGCTTGGGCTGCCGACGGTGATGCCACCCAGCCTACGAGCGGCCTCATTCGGTGCCCCGGTGGCGGAGCTCCTGATGCTCTCGTCTTGTACGACGGGAGTGCGCTCATGGCCGATTTCAACGGTGCCGTTAACGGAGCCACATTGGGAGCTACTCCTACCGCGCAGACCGCCGCGACGGGATGCACGCAGGTGACGTACTCTCGCTGCATTGAGCTCACGGTGACTTTCAAGGATCCTGCTAACTCTGGATCTCTCGAAAAGCTCACGGTTGACGTCACGTCTGTCACGTCCGACAGCAAGACGAACGCCCAGGATTCCAGCGTCAACATCCAGGCTACCGTTGACAAGACCTGGTCGCTGACCGCCGATGGCGATGTCGGCTATGTCGAGGGCAGCAGTGCTTATATCGCGGCCACCGGCACCAACACGGTTACGGCTGACCTGACCAATGGCGACATCACCTTTAATACCAACGCGGCAACCAAAGCCATGCCTGTGGGCGCCACTGTTCGTCTGTACTGCGGAGCGACAGTCGCCGGCAGCGTCGGGGACGTCTCTACCTACACCTACATGGGCAAGTATGTGCTTGATGCGACTGTTGCGGCCTCAGCTACCAGTGTCAGCTTTACGAGCGCCATCAACGATCCCAAGGGTCTTTGCAACACCCACTTCGCCACGGTCATTCTGGATACTGACTACATCGTCACGGAACACGACTGGCAGTACACGGGCATCGCCAACACGCTCACCTACCCTGCGCTCAGTCTGAACGTTGGTGGCACCGCGCTGAGCAGCATCGTCAACGGCGCCACGACCTTCTCCACCCCGACTTCGTATCTGCTCCTGAAGGAGAACCTCTCGGCCACCTCGGTCGCCGCCACCACTCAGGCTCTTACGGCTAACGGTGCGGGCACCAAGGAGGCTGACGAGTGCGGAGGCCGCGGTCTCTGCGACTACAGCACTGGCCTGTGCACCTGCTTCAAGGGCTACACTGGCGAGCGCTGCGACTCGCAGAACGCTCTCTGGGTCGGCGCCGAGGCCTAATCTATAAGCACAGCTCTCGCACAACAATAAAAATCTTTTGACCAAGACCACATTCGATGACTTGCGAAAACCCAAGACGGCCTCTGCTGCACTCAGAGTCCTTCGTGCAGCGCGGCTGCGTTGTTACGAAAATATCTTTATTGATCGTCGTCATCGCTGGCTGTATCGTCAAAGAATACTCTGGTCGTCGTGGTGACGCCGTCCGGGCGGCGCATGACCACAACTGATGCGCCGTTTTCCCTTGGACTGTCGTTTGATGCTTCGGGAACCTGCCGGGACCACAGCCAGCTGAGAGGACCTGGGCGCTTTCCTTGAGCATCATGATGTTGGCGGAGAGAGGCCGACGTCGCGCCTCGCGCAAAGCCCTGAGCGAGGGCGACGTGAGTCATACCGTCGGCAGAACATCTTGAGCACGTTTGATCCATCCCCGCGTTCACGGCGGCGCAGGTCGGACATTTCCAGGCCTGGACAAGATTGGGCTGCTCGTTTTCCTCGGCGCGGGCCCGGCGTGCCTTGGTGGAGGGTCCAGCAAGCGGTGCGGGAAAAACGTTCGCATCCCGCAATTGCTCCTCCAAAGCGCGCTCGGAACGTGATTTCCTTCGAGAGATCGCCTTGCCAATCTGGCAGCCGCAGACGCAAAGAAGAATCGAGAGGACAATCGAGACAAACGCCAAGCCGATGCCGAGAATGACGAACTCTTGCGGGTCGATGCCTCCGACCTTGCCCTCGCCTGATTTTGAAGAGTCTTCACCGGACGACGAGAGCGACGTGCATGTGCCTTCCAGGCAGTCGAGCGTCTCCGACGCAATGCTGAAACAATCGCTGCTGGCAAGACATGCGCGGTTAACCTCGCAAGGCCGGCATTCGCTACCACCGCAGTCCACGTCGGTCTCGCCTTTGTCGATAATTCCGTTCGAGCAGTGCAGAGGGACGTCCTCAGCGACCCTACGGGGTACGCACTCGCCCGAAAAGCAGACATCGGCGCTCGAGCACGGAGTGCCGTCAGGGATGCTCCTGCCGATGGAGTAGCAGTATCTGCCCTTGCCGAGCCTCGTCGACACGTAGCACGTCACGGAGTTGCAATCTGTCTTCTCGCTGCAAGCCCCAGAGAAACCTGCCGCTTGGCACAAAGCACTGGGGGTCGCGATGCAAGCGCCCGAGTAGCACGTGCCCGCCCGGCCGTAGTAATCGGCACATGAGACGCCGGTGTCGCGTTGGACGTCTACCGGGCAATGTGCAGATGCTCCACTGCAGACTTCGGCAGGATCGCACGAAGAGTACGAGGAGCTGCGCCGGCAGGTCTCGCCACGCGGCTTAAATGTGCAGGTGTCCGTGCAGCAGGTGTCGAAAGCGCTGCAGATCGCGCCCGAGACCAGCTTGCACGTGCTCGTGTCGCAGCAAGGGTCACATGAGGCGTCGTTGCCAACGCAGTCGCACTCCTCGTCCGCGTCGACGATGCCGTTGCCGCAGAGCGGCGGCGGGATTTCGTTGCCTGAGGATGACCCCTCCGGGTTAGCAGCGAGCCACGACCCAATCCAGTGCGCAGTACACGAGGACCAGGCCCAGATCCGAGGCTCGCTGATGACGCTGCCGGTAAAGGCATAGTCGGGATGCATGATGCCTTTTTCCAGCGAAGTGGTCCCGATGCACGAAAGCTCGGCGCCGTCCGTGTCGTCGATTTCGTCGAGATCGGATCTGGCGCCCATGCTGATGGCCAAGACTCGGGCGAGACGAAAGGCCAGGACCCTGAAGGAGTCGCTCGCAGCGTTGATCACGGCAAAGGGCGTCGATGACCCGAAACTTGCGTACGGGGTGAGCCCGTTCATGTCAAAGGAGTTTGTCGTGGTGAAGAGGACGTACAGAGTGTCGGGGGCTTTCCGCGACGCGAGGGCGTCGGGCGCCCAGGTGGAGAACCTCGAAAGGACTTGCGCCTCCGAGAGCGAGACCGTCTCCCAGGGGGCGTACTCACGCAGGGTGATTGTGTCGACGAGCGTCAAATTGAACCGGGGCAGGTCATCGTGGCCCTCCGTGAGGACGTCAAACCACGACTGCGTTTCCTTCACGACGGCCTCGGCTGCTTCGTGGCGCCAGCGCAGCTCGTCGGTCTCTCTCCCGGCGAATGTCCCGGCGCCGTAGTCATTTATGATGCCTATGCGCACATTCCGCGCGCCAGCGTGCGGAGCGTAAACTGCAAGCACGGCGAGTGCGAAGATGCTGCGAGCTCGCATCTTGCGCCCGCGCGCGGGTCGGCTCTAGGTGGTGCAGGAAACCTCGACGCTACGCAAGGTCTCTCGCGCGATCTGCGTTTGGTGCCGGCCGCTTATTCACGCTGCAGCGGCTCGTTGGATCTCTGGCCTGGCTAGTAGTTCTCTTCCTGGCGACTTGCGAATTTTCGGCGCGGAGCAGACTAGCTCATGCGCGTAGAAATGCACATAAAAGCACGGAATTTATGTGGGGCAGAAACAAGCCTTCATCCGCGCCACTCGACCATTTCTACCTACGACGATGACTTGACGATGAGACGACGATGATCACGACGATCTAGTCGCACACACCTCTCCAGAGCTTCCCAAACGATGGGGACCAAGCAGATTGCGCGTCTCCCGGAGCAAGAGCCGCTGCGCACGCGGAGCCTCGTTCGTTACTGTACCGGTACGTAAGTATGAACAGACTATAAATAGGTCGCGCGAACACCGCGCAGTCGTCGCGGCGAACGCGGCGGAGCGGCGGAGCGAAGCGTGCGACGGAGCTGGGAAACTTCGCGGCGCTGCGACTTCTGGCGCCGTGAGAAGAATGAAGAATCGAACCCCGGCTGCGGGGCTACTGTGGTCGAACGGATATCCGGCTTCGCAGCTTGAAGGCCTAGGCCGCGCGACGCGCGATGCGCTGCTCGCCCCGAGTTGCATTGTAGTCATCGGCAGTCGTGCCGTGGCGTGCCGTCGAGTTTAGGAGAAAACAGGAAAAACCTCCGAGAAGCCGGAAATGCTCTCGTTCCGGGTACAGCGGACCTCGAAGATGGCGAGCGCGTCGCGCGGAATGCAATCCGAGAGATCGGCTGGCAAGGCCCAGTGAAACTCGGACTCATTCTGAACGCGGCCAAGGTGCAGCGAAAAGAGGGAAGGCACCGCCGACGAGTCGAGGTGACTCTCGATTGTGCGAGACGAGACGGCCCGGCCGATCATCTCGAGGCCAAACCGTGCCGAGTTAGACGGGGTGGACAAACCTCGTCCCTTGGGCGGCGCTGGCGAAAAGGAGCCTGCCGACATGGCACGCGAGACGGATGAACGCTGAGAGGCGCGACGGGCCTCTTCAGCCTCGTCCTCCATGAGGGTATCGTGCAAGATTCCGAGCAAGTCTTGCTTGGCTTCGATGTCGTAGCCTGGCATGATCTGAAACCGGTGCAAGGGCTGTATACGCTTCTGCATGAGCTGCGTCGCGCTCCGTATCGCCTCCTCAACCTTGTCTGGCCTTGAGGTTGTTGGCGATATTGGCGCCGGCGCATCAGAGCTGCTCACGCCGGCGACCGTCTCCACGACGTGAAAGTAGAGGTCAAAATCTTCCGTTCGCGTGGCGCTTTTCCACCGAATGAGAATCTGCTCGCGGAAGCCGTGCTCAGGCCCTCCGTATCCGTCATCGTCATCATTGGAGTCTGCAGAGCGTGCACTGGCGGCGTCCTCAAAAGCGTCTGAACGGCCGGTCCCTGCGCCCGTGCGGAAGAGCGGGCGGAACCCGTTGAGGAGCCGGCACGGATAGTCAAAGCGGATGGTGGAAATGTCGACAAGGTGCTTGAGCGTGGTCGAGAAGCCAAGATCGCGACAGAATCTGAAGAGTGAGCGCGGTTCAGTGTCCTCGAGAGCGGCCAGCGACCATTCATCAGCGCTCTTGCCGGAGACAGTCTGGCCGGGACCAAAGTCGTCCCGAGTTGCCATCTTCAGCGCGCGCGGGTCGTCGCGAAGACGAAGGTTGGCCCCATAGTCGCAGAAATGATCGATAGCATCAAGGTGGTTGTGCTGGACCGCGTAAAAGAGCGGTGTCCATCCTGTACGGTCCCTTTCGTCTGGGTATGCGCCCGCGCCGAGCAGCCGATCGAGAATATCGTAGTGCTCAGGCATGATGTCTAGCGCCGAGAGCGCGGCTAGACGATGCAGCGCTGTTCGACCGAGATGGTCTTTCCAGCGTACTAGACGCGCGCGGTCCGCCGCCGAGCTCACAGTGTCTAGCGCTGTGGCGACCGCCTCGAGGTCGCCGGCGATGCAAGCGGAGCAAAAGGCGGCCGCAGGGAGCTGCTGGGGCGTGTGGTCGTCCACACAAAAGCCGCAGAAGAATGGATCGGCGTGCTCGTACGAGGTGGCAAGGTTTTGCAGCGGATGCGCTTTGACCTTTGATCCTTGGCGCGTCGGCCTGCGCGAGGTCGCGGGAGCATCGATCCTGCCGCCGCGCCGGCGGTCTTCGTGCTCAAAGAGGACCTTGAACATGGCGCTGGCGGCCTGGTTGCTGTCGTCGTGTGGCCCGGCGCTGGGCGCAGATGAGGCCTGCTGAGAGCGGGCCGTGTTGCGGCTAGCGCGGGCGACGAAGTTGGCTGCCTCGTCGACGATGTCCTTGCGCTCAAGAAATGTGCCGCGCGAGCGCCGACGCGTGTCTGAAGACGAGAATGACGGGGCCCTGCTTGGCATTGGCGTAGCAGGCTCAAAACGGACCCTGCGCGTGCTAGGCGGGGGCGACGCCATGGTTATGGCGGTCCACGGTTCCTCTGCGGAGACTACGTGGCCAAAGGCTTGAGCGCCTTGCTGCTGCTGCTGCTGCTGCTGCTGCTGCTGCGGCTGCG
>KQ758850.1:7601783-7623487 GCA_001462505.1 Aurantiochytrium sp. T66
GGGATCGAAATTCGAAATCGACGTCGCGGCGCGCGAGGCCGACGACCCCCGACCCGAGCGAGGCCGCGCGCGAGCGCGCGAGGCCGTGGAGGGAAGGGAACCCCCCCGCGGGCGGGCGGCGACGGCGGGACGCGAGCCCGGCCGAGAGCGGTACCCTGCAGCGACCGCTTTCTTCGCGCGGCGCGCCGGCCGATAACAACGCCCCAGACGGGCTAACCGTCAGCGCCTAAAGGCCAGGATGGATCTGCGGGACGAGGCCTCCGCACACCGCGGCCACGCGCAGCAGCAGCAGCCGCGGCGGCCCGACAAGAGACAGCAGCACGCTGTCCTTGGGGCGAAATCGCGGGCGGCGAGCAACGCCGCGCCCGGCAAGGGCCCGAAGCAGGTCAAATTCGAGGTCGTCTACTGCTCCGGCGAGGATCCGGAGTTCCCGGCGTCCGAACTCAACGTGCACTCGCCGCAGACGCAAGGCTGGCAGTCCCCGCCCTTTTGCGCGTACCCGCAGGAAATCGGCCTCGGCTTCCTTGTCGGAGAGGTTGACCTCGCGCAGCTGCAAATCCTCTCGCACCAGTCCAAGATCGCAACCAAGATCGATGTCTACGTGGGCCGTGGCGCATCGTACGATACCTGCTCGTTCAAGCGTCTTGGACACTTGAGCCTCGACAGCAACGAGCGCAGCGAATTTGCCGCGCGGGAGCTCAAGTCAGTCTACATTGGCAAGCAGGGCAGCTTTCTCAAGCTGCTCATCCACAAATGCCACCTGAACCGCCTCAACATTTACAACCAAGCGGGAATCATGGCCATCAACGTTCTCGGGCACCCGCTGGGATCCATCGCGCAGCAGCCGTCGGGGCGCAACGGCTACGGTATTGCGTCCAACCAGGATAGCGCCGAGGGCCGCGGCGGCGATCGCTCCTTCGCGACTCCAGCGACGCGCCAGGTGCCACCACTTCAGGACCTCGCCGTTGACATGAACTTTGATCCGGTCACAGCCAAGCTCCTTCGCGAGGTTCACGAGGCCAAGGAGCGCGCCGTCGAGGAGGAAGAGTACGAGCTGGCAAAGCAGCTCAAGGAGGCGGAAGGCCGCCTCAAGCACATTGGCGTCAAGCTGGCCAGGCTTGAGGCCGCGAAGCGCGACGCCGTCGCCTGTGAGGACTACGACCAGGCCGCCATCATTAAGCGCGACATCCAGTCGATCCGGGGCGACCTCGATGCCGAGATCGCTCCGCTGCTCTATCGAAGGCCATCTGCCCGTCAGCCGGCGGGTGGCCAGCGGTCGTCCCACTATCAATCCCAGACAGCCTTGCACCCGCAGCAGCACAACCACCACCAGCCTCCTCCACAGCAACTTGGGCACGACCCTGGACACTATACGCAAGGACCTGGCTTTGACGCTCCAACGCATTACGGCGACTCCCTTTACAACGGCGGGGAGGCGGCCGACGGGCCATTTGCGGGCGGCGGCGGCGGCGGCGGCGGCGGCTTCGGTGACGATTTGCACGGAGCCCCGCACCCCCACGCGTTCGTACAGCAGCACGCCGACCCCCAGCAGCAACAGCACGCGCCGGCCCCTGTTGAAGACGAGCGACCGCTGCCAGTTCTGCAGCACGCGGAGCAGCAGCGGCAGCAGTCGCCGCTAGGCGGTGGAACAGGCGGCGTGCAGTCTGCCCGATCCTCGAGCCGACTGCCGGCCGAAGAGGGTAGCGGAGCCGCGCCCAACCTTTACGAGGGCGACGAGGATCCGGGCCCCGGCACCGATCCGGCCGTCATCGCAGAGGCGCTTGCTGGCGTGCCTGGCGCCGACGAACTCCCAGAGGCCGAGGCGCTTCCCAAGGGGATGAGCAACGAAGTGCAACCGTTAGTGGACGCATTCGGCGAGTATCTCGTGCGTTGCCTGTACAGTCGCCAGGTGCGATTGCGGGGTGCGGCGATGAGCAAGTTAGAAATCGACCTCGACGGCAAGTTCGACATGACTGACGCGCGCCTTTTCGGCGCCATCTGCACGGTGTGCCGCATGTCTGCCACGGACAAGATCGCAAACATTTACATGCAGGGCGTCAAGCTGCTCGAAGTCGCGAGCACGCGCGCAAACGACGCTGGCGTGCTGCGCCGCCACGACGTGCTCCCGCTCGTGGAGCCGCTCATGGTCCTAGCGGTTGACAAGCTCGGCAACAACGCGGCACGCATCCGCGACGCCACGGCGCAGCTCCTGCAGCATCTGGCTCGGCTCAAGATCGCGGGCGTCCACCTCGTGGCTGGAGCCGTCCTCAAGCACCTGCGCCCGGGCAAGTCCATGCTCTGGCGCCAACTCCTGGGCCGTCTCAAGCTCCTGGCGGACCTCATTGGCGAGTTCGAGATGAAAGAGGCCCATGGTCTCGGTCTCGAGACCGTCATGGGCCTCATTACTGCCTACAGCGGCCACGTCCATCCCAACGCAGAAGTCCGCGAATGCGCCAAGGAGGTCGTCCTTCAAGCGTACGCCCAAGTGGGTGAGGCGGTGCTCCCGTATCTCAAGGATCTGCGTCCTAAGCAGATGGAGGAGTACGAGGCCGGCTTCGATCAGATCGACCAGTCGCAGGGGCGCTCGCCGGTTAAGCGCAGCATGCGCAGCGACGCCGAGGCCAAACCTACGGCGCGTTCGGCCCGGTCCTCCCGGTCCCAGGGTTCGCCAACGCCCGGCAAGACTAAAAAGGGCGCTCACAAAGCCAACGGTGGCGGCGGCGGCGGCGGCGGCGGCGGAAGCCTCTCTCCCGAAGCGAGACGCGAACGCCAAAGAAACAGAAGATCCTCGTCTCAAGACCTCGACGAGGGGTCCCCGAGGTCCCAGGAGGTCAACATCAATATTGACGTTTCGCACGGGCGCAACCGCGATGAGGAGGAGCTTCTTCCGGAACGCAACGGCGCTCGGAACCACGAGGGCTACGAAGAAGACGACGACGACGAGGGCTCATACGAGGAGGAGCCCTTTACGTGCCAGTTCTGCGGTCGCCACGACCCCGATTTCACCGACGACGCCTTGGACATTCACTACTGGAAAGAGTGCCCGATGCTGACGAGCTGTCTGCAGTGCGAGCAAGTGATTGAGGTTGCCATGCTCAACGACCATCTCTTGAACGAGTGCGAGATGAAGCACAACCACGAACGCTGCCCGCGTTGCGGGGAAGCCATCGCTGCGCAGTACTTTGGGCAGCACGTGAAGCGGGCGTCATGCAGACCAGTACAGCCCGCCTCCAAGGCAAACCGCTGCCCGCTGTGCCACGATGACGTCAAACCCGGCGAAGACGGCTGGCGCGAGCACATTCTTGTCGAGCCAGGCTGCGATAAGAATCCTCGCACGGAGCACCTGCGCGGATGATCATGATGATGAGAGCGTGGCGATCGAGACCGCAAAGGCGAACCTCGTGCCATAGCAAGGGTCGTTCTGAGAACCTAGAGCTTACACTAACCGTACTACGTATCCTGCCTGGCAGGCGTTTTCTCCAAAAACTTCTCTGACTTTTATTAGCTCCGAATCAGTGCACAGTTGATGAATGATTTTAACCTCCTGAGGGCTGCAAGCGTCAGGACTTTAGCTTTTGGCTCCGGGCGCCGCCATTTCCCCCCATGGCACTGCAAATCCGCCCACTTTACAGAAGGAAGCATTCACGATCGAGCCTGAGACTCGTTATGAGGGGCGCCGGCGGCCTCGAGAATGGAGCGGTAAAAGTCGGCGACACCCCAACTGAGCAGCGGGTTTGTCTGGCCCAGACGAACGACCACGACCTCGCTCTTGGGCGCAACCACAACGGCTTGCTCCTCGAACCCGTGAGCGATAAATGTGCCGCGCGGGAAGGCCTCTTGGATCCAGTCTCTAGGCGGGTTGATGCGGCTCGAGAACCGCTCGTCGCAGTGGTCCAGCTCCACGTCGGTCTCGCCCGGCGCGTGCACGGGCCCAAGATTGCCCCAAAAGTGCGCTCCGTACACGCCGCGCGAGGTTGGCGTTGGCGAGGTCGAAAACTCCATCCAGCCTTCCGGGAGGAACCGCGTGCCGTTCCAGACGCCGTCCTGAAGCAGGAAGAGCCCAAAGCGGGCCCAGTCTCTCGCGGTGGCCCAGCCAAAGGATGATCCAATAAAGGTACCGTCGGGGTCCGTCTCCATAACCGCGCTGCGCATGCCAATCTGGTCGAAGAAGCTCTCGACGGGGAACCGCAGGTACTCTTGGTGCGTGGCAAAGGTGGCCCGCAAGAGCTTGGAGGCTACGTTGGTCGAATGACTCGAATAACGGAAGCAGGTGCTCGCGTTACGTGGCGCGCGGATGCCGAGATGATTTTGCACGAGCGCGGGGTCGATGAAGAGCATACGCGTCGCAGCCGAGGTGGGAAAATAGTATTCGTCAAGGTCGATGCCGTCGACCATGCGCAGGGCCTCCTCAAGTCGCACCGTGCCGCGCTCGTCGTCCTGAAATTCGGGTAGCAGGTCGCCCAGCTTCGTGTCGAGCCCATCGGGGATACCGCCCTGGAGGATACGGAGACCAACGAGCACATTCGTCCAGCTCTTGGTCATGGACCATCCGAGGAACCGCGTGCCTGCACCAAAGCCTTCTCCATAGCGCTCGTAGACGATTTGGCCGTTCTTGATGAGGATGAGAGCGCGCGCGTGCAGTCTGGAGTCGCTGAAGTGGGCATCGGCAATATCACGAACTCGTTTCATGTCAACAGCCTTTCGCGCCTGTTCGACGGCATCAGAGTCCTCTAGTCCATCGCCCAGCGGAAAGGGTGCGTCCATTGGAACTTTTGTAGGCCCGGGCACCGCTGAGACGAGCGTCTGCGAGACCGTAGGGTCTGCTTTCGGGTGCTCCAAGGCGCACCCAAGGCGTTCAGACTTCCAGCATGCACGCCTCTTGAGGCGAGGAAACAGCCGCGAGGTGGCTTCGACGCACTTGGAGACGGCGTCGACCTCGAGACGCGAGAACAGACGGATCGGTGGGAAGATGAACTCCTCGCCCAGCGCGCTGCTGAGGTCTCTGCCGGCGACAAAGACCACGGAGCACCCGATCTTAGCCCCATATCCATTGCTGATGTTCATCCCGAGCTCCACCTCGTCCTTGTAGCGGACCATGAAGCCGCCGACGAGGACCGAGACGGCCAGAATGGCAAGCGAAAAGCACATGAAGCAGCCCATGATGGGAGGCCGAGACGCCGCCGGCGTGCTTAACGACGAGCTCGTGCACGACACACTAGATCTTCTCCGCGCTCACGTCGGCCACGAGCTTTGCTTTCTCCGGCTCGTCGATCTCGCGAAGCCCGCCGACCGGCGTTGGTCTCCACGGGAAAAGCCCGGCGTCGGCCCCGACAGCCCGTCGTCGCGCGCCGAAGATACGGGCTTTATGGGCTTTGCCGAGTGTGCGTGAGGTACTATGCCCACGACTCCCATGCCGCATGGCGAGAGCGTTTACCGCCCAGACTTGTGGTCCCGGCGCTGCGAGGTCGCGTCATTGCCCAGGGGGTTTCGCGAGCGTGCAGAGCCTTCCGCAGAGCCCGCGCGAGCCGCTGCTGCGTGCGAGGTGGGCCCGAGCACGAGCCATCGATGGCAGGGACTCGGAGACTGCGCAACCCACCTATCCGTTGGAGCAAATATTAAGGGACGCGGCGGCGACCGCGGCCGGCGTCGAGTACTATTCTAGCACGCCAGAAAGGCTGCCATAATAGAGCACGGCCGCGAGATCCGTACAGAGCAGTCTCCTCCCCAAGTTCGTGCAGGCCCCTGCGTTGTCTTCCCTGGAGGAGCCTTTTCTCGCCCTCGTGAGACCGTTTATCGAGGCCGGCGGCGGCGGCGGCACTGTACATCCGACAAGCCTTTGCGGCGGCGGAGAGAACGTTAGCTTGCCCGGAAACCAAAGCCAGAAGAAGCGATCGCATCGCCTCTTGGCGCGAGCCGCCCGCCGTCGCAGGCAGGCCGCCGGCCGGCGGACGGACGGTGAGAAGAGCAATGGCGAACATTCCGGCGGCAGCGATGCCGCCGCCGCCGTCGTCATCGCGCAGCGTAATGCCGCTTGAAGTGGTCATTGCGTCGGCTTCCTCGGCGTCGGACGCGCTTGGATATGAGCCGGCTGCATCCTCGAGCGTTCTTGGGGATGCTAGCAACGTCGCCATCGTTCCCGATGACGGGTCGTTGTTAACAACGTCAGCGACGCGAAGCGGGGCGCAGCTGAGACGTGGAGCAGCAACGGAAGCTTTCACGGAACCAGAAGCGATGCCGCGGGGCCATCGCGGTAAGCGTATTCATCCCACCCCGCTCGAACCGGCTAGAGGCGACTGGCTTGGTCCTGCGCGAACTCAGGTCTGCTTGCCATTCAAGGCGGCGGACAACCAAACCGAGCACCAGCAGACACCGGAGAGCGGCTCGCAGCAGCCGGACTTAGCACCGGACCAGATGCCGCTCCCGGCGAGCGCCGCGCCACCGCCATTCGACATCCACGTAGAAAGAGACGAGCAGGACGAGCAAGGGCCGGCGACGTTTTCGGCGGGCCACGGGCAGGAGTACAACCATCCTGAGCCCATGGCCATGCCCATTCTCACTAAAGCGGCGCCAGAAATTAATGTACAGCATCGACGGGACGAGGATCTTTCGGCGGCAGAGCTCGTGGTGCGCGGCGGCACGCTCTGGAAGATTGCGTGCAAGCCGGCTATGCACGCTGGCGCGGCAAAAAGGAAATGGTTCAAAGTGGTCGTCCCACGCGGTAAAAATCCGGAAGATGCTCTGCTAGAGTGGCACGACCCCGAGCGAGCGCACAAGCGGCCACGGTCGGTCGCCATGCAGCGGGTCGAGAAGATTCTCGTGGGGCATCAGACCAAGCCGTTCTTCGCCATGCAGGACAGCGAGCTGCCTCCGGCGCGGCTTTCGTTCTCGCTAGTTCTGCCCGAGCGCACGATTGACCTTGCGGCGCTTCGTGAGGACGACTTGCGGATTTGGCTCGAAGGCCTGAGTTTTTTCGCCTGCAACGCCACCGTGAAGCAAGTCGAGGTCGCATGGCCCGGTCAAGGCGGGTCTATGGGAAGTGGTCCGAGTGCATATCCTGTGCACAGAAAACAAGGTCTCGAGGAGCTCTTGCTCGATTTGTTCGACGCTGCGTACGAGAACCAGGTCGAGACCTTTGAGCACATTCTGGCGAACCATCCAATAGAGGTGGACACCTTGGAGCCAGGCGTGACGTACGGAGAGTCCTGTCTCGTGGTGGCCTGCCAGCGCGGGTACGCGCAGATTGCCGAGATCTGCCTCCGATACGGGGCCATGAACGACCCGCATCCTGACTACGGCCAGACCGCGCTCCAGGCGGCGGTGAGTAGCGGCCAGCTCGTCTGCGCCAAGCTCTTGCTCGAGACCGCGGCCCCCAGCAAGATGGACGTGGTCATTGTGAACGAGACGGACCAGAAGGAGAGCGCGCCCATTCATCTTGCGTGTTTTCTCAAGGACGTGGGCCTCGTGCAGCTTTTGCTCAAGCATGGGGCCGACATGACCATTGTCGACAAGAAGGGGCGCACGGTGCTGCACTGCACCATATTGACGCGCACTGCGTCGCAGCGAGGCCGCTCGCAGGAGATCGAGCAGTGTCTTCGCATGCTGCTGGACCAGGGCGCAGACGAGTTTGTGAATGCGCAGGACGACGGCGGCAACACGGCTTTGCATTTTGCGGTGCAGACGGGGAATCCAGACGTCGTGCGCGTGCTCCTCGAGTCTGCGGGGAATCCGCTCATTACCAATGCCGAGGGATTCCAGCCCTACCACGTCGCCATATCCCGGAACGCGACGGCGTGCTTGACGCTCTTGCGAGAATACGAGTCGTGGTTCTCTGCGCACGAGGCCGCGCCAAAACCTGTAGCCTACCATGCGCCAGCAAGGGAACCGCGCCAGGTACAGCAGCACGCGCGCCACCCGCAACAGGTCCACCACCATGCGCAGCAGCGCGACCATTATGCACAGCAACCGAATCCAGCTCCTGTGCAGCAGCATGCTCGTACACATGACCAGCAGCACGGTCAGGTCCAAGAGCAGCAGCATGGCCAGGCGCCTGCGCAGCAACGCGAGCGCTGGACGGAGCACTACACAGACGACGGGTACGCCTACTACGCGAACGACTGGTCGGGCGAGTCGCAATGGGAGGACCCGCAGACCGTGGACCCGATGTGCCTCGTGCGGCGGGCCGAGGCCGCAAATATTGGTGCTGCGAACTACATGCAGACTGCGAGTCTCGCCGCGGCAGCTGCGCGCCACCACGAGTCGTCTGCGGGCCAAGTGGCTCTTCGCGAAGCCATTCATCACGTCGCGCTCTCCGAGCATACGGCCACGAGTGACTTCCCGCAGCAGCATGGTCATCATCATGGCCAGCAGGCTCCCCGGGGTGTTGGAGAGAAACTGCGCCACGAGCTCTACCGCGCTCGCAAGGCCCAGCGCGGAGATGCCGGTCAGCAGCAGCGCAGAACACCCGCGTACTCAATGTCTGCCGGCCTGTCCACATACCTCTCGTCGCGCCATCATCACGAAAACGACGACAATGACGACGACGACGACAACGACGACGACGAAAACGACGACGACGATGCCGTCGCTGCGGACAAAGAGGGTTGGGGCAGAAAGCCCTCTAGATCAGGCAAATCAAGGCAGCAGCGTGGTGAGCGCACGAATGCCCGAAGAGCGAGGAGGCGTGGATCTCGTTCTGTACACCGGCACACGGATGAGACCAGCGGTGGAAACCTCAGCGACGGCGAGAGCGTAAGCTCCGCCGACTACAAGGACGAAGAAGCGAAAGGGTCTGCCCCCCCGAGGCGCAAGTCAAGACCCGGAGCAGGGCAGGACGGGCGGTATGGGACCAAGAACGAACATCCGGGACGCAGCGAAATGGACCATGGCGATGCCAACTCCGTGTCCTCGCTCGACGAGGACCTTGGGAGCCGCGAGGCCGTCTCGTCCCGGACCGCAGCAAAGAGCACACGGGCTCTGCAAAAGACCAAAGTCCACGAAGAAGCCAAGGAGGCAGGGGTGGTTTCGCAAGGAGCACCCGAGGCTCCGTCTTGTCCCACAGTCGAAGACCGCGCGTCAGACGAAGCGAAGACGCCCGAAGCGGCGCTCTTCGACGAGCTCAAGAAGAAAACCCGGCCCGCGCCGACCAAGGCCGCCAAGCCAAGCGCTCCCGAGACGGCCACGAGCTCCGCAGAGCTGCAAAAATACGTGCAGATGCGCAAGTTTGGCATTGGCGAGGCGGCCGTGCGGCAAAAAATGGTCATGGACGGGGTCACGGACGAGGTCGTCATCCAAAAGGTCCTCGCAACAGCGCCGAAGCCGGTGGAAAAAGCTGGTGGGGCTGCATCTCGGCCCAGTGCGACCCCGAAGCGCGAAGCCAAGACCGTGCAAAGCTGTGAAGGCAAGGACGGTGCCGAGGCCGAGCCAGCGTCTGGACCGAGCCCAGAAGAGGCGATGGAGGAGCTGGACGGCATGGAATGCTTTGGAAAGTACAAAAAGATGAAGAAGATGGGCATTCCGCCCCCGGCTGTGAAGCAAAAGATGATGAAGGATGGCATAGAGGCCGAGGTCATCCGGCTGTTCGAGATCGCCTTTCGCCTGGCAGCGCCGCCCGCGCCGCCGAGCGACAAGCGCAAGACAAATCGGCGTAGCCGGTCGGTCCTCAAGCTGCACTGGAATACGCTCCAAGTAGACTCTGTGGAGAACACAGTGTGGGCCGCCAAGTCGTCAGACGCCGCCCTCCCAGACGAGGACCTCAAGGACCTCGAGGAGCTCTTTGCGGCCAAACAGGCGACGAAGAAGCTCGCGGCCGGAATTGTCCGTGGGCCAGAAAAGGCCAAGCGTCGGAGCACAGTCTCGTCAAAGCGTGAAAACAATGTGGGGATCGGGCTCGCGCAATTTCGCAAGGCGTTCCCGTCCGTTGAGGAGATTGGCGCGGCGATCGAGGCCGCCGATGCGGAGCGTCTCGGCGGTACACGCGCGCAGCTCTTGCTGGACCTCTTGCCCGACAAGGAAGAGATCCGCGAAATCGACAGGGCCACGAGCAGCTCGTCCGAGGCGAGCTTTTTGGCGGAAGCCACGCCGGTGGAGCGCTTCTTCGTGGCAATTCTCAAGGTGAAGGACGTGCAGCGCAAAGTGCAGGGCATTGTCTTTGAGCAGCAGTTCGCGGACCTCAAGTCCGAGCTCGACGAGCGGCTTGGGACTCTGCTGCGCGGCTGCGAGGAGATCCAGTCGAGCGCGCGGCTGCGGCAGGTGTTCAAGCTGATCCTGGACATTGGCAACTACATGAACGAGGGCGACGAGGCCGGCTTTACGCTGGACTCGTTGCTGAAGCTGGGCGAGACGCGCGCCGCGGACCGCAAGACGACGGTGATTGACTACCTTTGCAAGGTCGCGCATCGCAAGGGCGGCGACGAGCTTTTGCATGCCGACGACGAGCTCAAGTCGATCGAGGCCGCGAGCAAATTGCACCCGGGCGACCTCTCGCAGCGCGCCCGTAAGCTGGCTGCCGACTTGGCGAATGCGCAGCGCCTTGTCGACTCCGACGGCGGTGGCGAGGAGGGAGAGTCGGCGTACGCGCTCGCGATGAGACCGCGCCTGGCCAAAATCGAGCCCGAGGTGACTGCCCTCGTGGCGCGCGCCGACGCCATGATTGCCGCGACGCGCGAAGCTGTGGCGTACTTTGGCGAAAACCCGGACGCGTGCGCGCCGCAGCACATGCTCAAGGTACTGCACAAATTCTTGATGCTGTTCAAGGACTCTCGGCGCAAGTTCTTCCACAAGCTCAAGTTGGAGAGGCGACGGCAGGAGAAGCTGGACGCCCAAGCCGCAGGGCGGGGATCCGATCGGTGACAATCTAATGATGTGTATCAGCGGCAAGAGATGCTAGACTATTTCGTACCTCGACGCGACGCGCAGGGCCCTAGTTCCCCTCGAGCTCTTCCTCCTTACCCGTGAAAGCGGTCTTGAGGCCGAGGTCTTCGGACTTGTCGAGATGCTCCGTGGCACCAGTGACGTGGGCTTGGAAAGCCTTGACACCGGGACCGTTTGGATTGCCTTCGTCGAGGGTTTGCGAGTTTTCTGCGCGCTCGAGCACAGAGATCGCGGTGAACCCGAGCGGAGGGCAGTGGTGTCCGGTGAGATAGTTGAAGAGGGCGGCGAGCGGGCCGCCGTGCGAGCAGAGCACGACGGTCTCGTTCGGGTACGCGTAGGCGACGGCGGCTGCGAAGCGACCGATGCGCGTGCGCATGGTATCGTGTTCCTCTGGCGCGGCAATGGTGTAACCAGGCAGGAAGACGCTGACGTGCTTGTCGCTGAGCCCGGACACGTCGTCAAAGTCGGCCGGGGTCCTGAGGAGCTGGTTGGCCGGGACGTGCGCCTGCGAGCGCAGCTTGACGTTCTCGTAGCCGGACCCGGTCTCGAAGCCGGGCGGGCCGCCCCAGGTGCTGTCGCTTTTCTCGGAGAGAGCCCATGAGCGATACCAGTCTTCGCCGAGGGACTCTCCGAGGCAATTCTCGATAGCGATCTCGACGTTCTTGCCCTTGTCGAGGCCCTTGCGGATGGCCGCCGAGGTCTCGACGCAGCGCGTGAACGGGCTCGAGAAGATGCGCGTCGCGGGCGGGAGCCCGAGCTCCTTGAGCCTGCGCGAGATCTCGGCGCCGGCGATCCTGCCCTGCTCGTGGCCCCGCTCCGTCAGCGGCGTGTCCCAGGGCCGCTGCGAGCCGTCGATGAACTCCTGCCTGCGCACGTAGTCGAGCCGCTCGCCATGGCGCACGAGCACGAGCACCATCCTGTCGCGGCCCTAGCTGCTGCCGGCACCGGCTGGCGGGCGGGCGGGCGGGCGCTGCGGCGACGCGAAGGCGGACCTCGTGCGCGCGAGCGTGGGCCGAGCGAGGCCGAGCGAGGTCTGGCGGATTCTGATTCTGCGGAGACTCATGGTTCGTCATCGTCGCCGAGGCTCTGCCGCATGAAACGCGGGCTTCGTCGCGTAGCGGCCTGCGTCGAGACTCGCGGTGACCCCGCGGTCCTCGTCGCTCATTGGCGACGACTTTGCGGCGAGATCGGCCGGGATTCGAGGCGATGGCACCTGGGAAGGGGAATCTATCTGCCTGCATTTGCGATCACGAGAGCGCAACTTGCGCGGCAAACATGGTGGATTGATGCGATGCGCGCCACAAGCGAGGCCTTCGTTGATTGAGAGGTTGTGGTCACCGGTCACGGGGATCGACATCTCGCAAGCGAGGCCTTCGTCGATTGAGAGGTGCGACAAGGAACAGAAAATGGTGATTGCTTCACGGCGATCGAGGTCTGCTAGGAGGCTGATGCACGTAGTACCCGGGTACGTACTGGTACGTACTCCCGGGTATCGTCGAGACGCCTACTCCTGGGCGGACGAGGCCTCGGCGGTCGGCGCGTATGACGCGGCGAGCTTCTTGATGAGCGAGTTGCCGGAAAAGATGACGGGGTCCTCGGGAGAGCCGGGCGGCGCAGTGGTCTCGGCGTCATTCACCATGGCGCGTGCCAGCAGCGCTACGTCGAGGCTTGGCAGGATGGCGCCAACCACCTTTTCCACGGTCCGCGTGGTGTCTTGGCGCTTGAGCATACCCGGACGGAAGATGGAAACGCGCGGAAAGCCCTGCGAGGTCAACGCGCGCTCCTTGAGGCCGAGGGTCTTTCCGTAAAAGAGCGGGTGGAACCACTTGGGCGCGACGGAGCGGTCTGCGTCCGCGCCTTGAGCGGAGACGACGGAGGCGTGCGAAATGCCGGCCTCCTTTGCGGCCTTGGCCACGCGCTCGGAGATGCCGACCTCGATGTCGTGGAAGCGGTCGGCGCCCCCGGCGGCGTCTCGGGTGGTCCCGATGCAGTTGAAGAAGTGGTCAACGCCGCGAAGCTTGTCCACGTCGAGCGTGGCGTCCTTGTCGAGCATGTCCATGACGATGGAAGTGACCTTTTCGCTCTCGACCTTTGGTTCCCGGCGGCCAATGACAACGACATGGGTCCAGTCGTCGCGGTCGATGAGCTCCTGCAGCACTTTGGACCCCGTGGCGCCGGTGGCGCCGATGAGGAGCGCGGACCTCCCCGCGCGGCGCTCATGCGGCCTGAAGCTCGCCATCTTGTTCCCGCCCGCCTCGATGAACGTCAGCCCCAGCGCGGACTCCACGTCCTCGAGCCGCGCGATCGCGAGCGCCGCGACGGCGAGTGCGGCGGCGAGGAGCGTGCCCGCCGCGCGTGGCATGCGTGTCCTGACGCGCGCGGGGTCACGTCTTCGAGCGCCAACAAGGCGATCTGCTCCTCATCCCGCACTCACCCGCGCGAACAAAGAAGGCCGCGCCGGCCGCGAGCCGAGCCGAGTCGAGACGAGCCGAGACGATCGCGCATGCCGGGGCTCGCGGGGCCCGCGCGCGGCGCCGTCGCGTTCTGGCCGCGCAGGATCCTCCGGCGTCGCGTTCCGGCGTCCGTGGAGGTCCCCGAGGTCGGGGTTATTTGAGACCTTATAGGGGCCAAACCAGGGGTCCCAAACCGCACTGGTCCCAAACTGAGTAATTCGAAGCAGGCAGGCAGGCAGGCAGGCAGAGGCAAGCAGAAGAGCCCCTCGCGCGCGCCGCCCTCGCCGCCCGCGCGCCCGCGCCCGCGCTCGCGCCCCGCCCCGCCCCGCCCAGCGCGTAGCCGCCCGCGCGCCACGGACGACTCGGACCCGGACTGTGACTAGCCTTCTTGGATCAGATTCGCTTCGAAATCCCGGCGACCGACCGAAGCGAAGCCCGCCCGCGCGAGCCATGGCCGACGAGACGCGCGCGCTGAGGGAGCGCGTCGTGGCGCTCGAGCGCGCCAGCGCCGACAAGGACGCGCGCATCGAGGCGCTGCGCCGAAAGGTGCGTGAGCTTGAGGATGAGGATGAGGATGACGGTGGTTGGACGGTTGGCGCTCGGCGGACGCGCGCAGCGGCGGCGACGTGAGCGGGCGATGCGACGCGAGCGAGCAAGCGAGCGGACGAACTGACGCGACGAGCCGGATCGGATCGAATTGCGAACATTCATTGCGATATTCGCAGCGACATGTGGACCTGACCTCGGAGAAACGCGAGGCGCTGACCCAGGAGCGCGCGGAGGCGCTGCTCGGGGCCGCGGACACGGGCGCCATGGCCATCACGCTGGGAACCAAGAGCTTTGGCAAAGACGCATCTGCGGTGGCGGCCCGCGTCCTGCGCGAAATGAAGGCGCTCGAGTACGCCGACCTGGCCGATATCATTGCCGGGCGGCCCGAAGCCGAGGCGCTCGAGGTGCTCAAGGAGCTGTGCGGCGCGCTGCCGACGACGCAGATCCGCACGCTGGACCTCTCGGAGAATGCACTCGGCGAGAAGGGCGTGCGCGCCCTGAGCGACCTCTTGCAGGCAATGTCGTCGCTGGAGGAGGTCAAATTCATGAACAACGGACTCTCGGAGCTCTCGATTGAGCTGCTGCGGGACTGCCTGCCCAAGGGCAAGCTTCGTACGCTGCACTTTCACAACAACATGTCCGGCCCGGGCGGTGCGCGCGCCGCGAGCGAGATTATTGCGCAGTGCCCGGCGCTCGAGGACTTTAGGATGTCGTCGAGCCGCGTGCGCCCCGACGGCGGCCTGCCCATGATCAAGGCGCTCTGCGAGCTGGGCCCGCGGCTGCGCCGCGTGAACCTGTCGGACTCGATGTTCGACAGCGAATGCACGGATGCGCTCGTGGCGGGCCTGCCGTCCATGACGAACCTGACGGACCTCATTCTCCGGGACACGGGAATCGACAAGGACGCCCTGCTCGAGGCGCTCGAGGACCCAGCGGTGCTCCCCAAGCTCGCGGTGCTGGATCTCAGCGGCCTCGAGCTCGACGCCGACGCCGCAGAAAAGGTGGGCGCCCTGGTGAAGTCGCGATTACGGCTGCGCAAGCTGTGGATGGATGACAATGAGCTCGAGTCCGAGGGTGCCGAGAATTTTGCGGCAGCTTCCAGGCCGTGCTTGCTGGAGCTGCTCTCGGTGCAGACCAATACGATCGGCCAGCGCGGTGCGGTTGCGCTCGCGCGCTTCGCCGCGGCTACGCCGTCGCTCAAGTGCCTCGAGCTCAATGACAACACAATCTCCGAGGTGGGCGTCGCCAAGGTGAAGTCTGTTCTGGAGAAGAAGGGCCGCGGCAGCGTTCTTGGCAGTCTGGAAGACAACGCCGACGATTGCGACGAGGACGAGCCCTTTGATGAGGACGAAGAGGATGAGGGCGAGGCGGAGCCAGGTCTGGAGCAGGACGTCGACGCGCTCGCGGACGCGATGGGGCAGGGCATGTCGATCAAGTAGAGAAGCACTTTTACACATTCAAATCTTCCTTATATGAACCATCGCTCTAGCACTTGTAGCACAGGCACGAGACGTTCTGATAATGCACATGGATGAGCTGGCGAGCTTGGTGGACAACATCGAAGCCAAAGCCCTCGCCAATGATCACGTGCCATGGGCCGCCAAACTTTTTATCCATGTTGACTTTGATCAGCGAGGCCGCAGACTGTGTTGCGTGTTATTTCGCGTGAGTCATCCACCTTGTGGACGGCGAGTGCTTCGGGACCGACTTACCTCGTACTCATGGGCGGAGAGATATTTATCGAGGGCCATGACGATGACGTCTCTGGACTCTGTTTCCATCTCGAGCACCATGTCGCAAGACTTGATCTGGGGCGTTTGCCTGAACTTGGACCAGCCCTCCATCTTGTACACGGGCTTATCCATGACGGCGCCCGGCGCCGGCGTAGCCATCCTGGTCTGCGTTCTGCTCGTGTTGGCGCTCGCTTCGCGCGGTCTGCGTGGTCGCCTCTGCGCCTAGTTAGCTTTTCACCCTAGGCTAGCGTGCGTGCTCCCCGCGCGGCCCCGGCGTTCCTTCCGTTGGCCTCTTTGCCGCGGCTCTCCGGCTCTGCTTCCTTCGTGTGCATGGCGTGCGGCCGCGTGGTCGTCTCTACGGTCTCACCTTTCTCGGGGCCCACTCGCTCGCTCTCAATGCCTCAATTGGCCATTTGCCCTGCGGAGACGATGTCGCCGTCGAGGACGAGGACGAGGGCCCCGGCGCCCTCCACAAAGTCCACGTCGTCGTGGTCCTCCTCCGCCCTGACGTCCAAGGCGACGCCGTAACGTACCCGAGTGTCGACAATAGTGTATACATTACCGAAAGATTTTTTTTCAAAATCCAAAAAGGTTTTCGAAAACTTTTTGTGCGCCAAAGATTTCGACGCGCAGACTCGACCCGACCGAAGGCCCGAAGCGCAGCGCCGCGAGTGCCTCCGAGCCCGCACAGGCCGCCCTTCACCGCGCGACCTGCCCCGCGAGCGCGCTGGACCGCCTCCGTTACCGAGCGACCTTCTCGGCTTGCTCGACGGCGAGGAGCTGGATGCCAGAGGCCCGGCGGCGGCTGGACCTTGTGCTGCTGCTGGCGCTGGCGCTCCTGCTGCAGGCGCTTCCCGCGAACGCCGCGGCGACGCAGTGCGCAGAGGGCGCGGCGCAGGAGAGCGGCGAGGTCTGCGCGGCAAAAGGAGGCGCCATGGCGGACATTCTCAAGTTCGCGTCCAAGGACGAGTTGAGCGAGGCCGTGGGCGACCACGTCCTGCGCGTGGCCAAGGAGTCCGAGGACAAGGACAAGTTCCTCGTGGCGCTGTCTGGGGGATCGCTGCCCACGCTGCTGGCCGCGGGCCTGCTGAAGCATCAGGATGAGATTGATTTCTCCAAGTGGCACGTTTTCTTTGCCGACGAGCGCCACGTCCCGCACGACCACGAGGACAGCAACATGCTGGCATGCAAGAACGAGTTCTTGGCCAAGATCCCGGGCGTGAAGGAGGACCAGGTCTACGGGATCAACTATGAGGTGTCTGTGGAAGAGGCCGCGGAGCAGTACCAGCTGGCCATTGAGGGGGTGACGGGCGTGAGCGCCGCATCGGGCGCGCCGCCCCCTAGCTTTGACCTGGTCCTGCTGGGCATGGGCCCCGACGGCCACACGTGCAGCTTGTTCCCGGGCCACGCGCTGCTCAAGGAGACAGAGCTTTGGGTCGCCCCAATCGAGGACTCGCCCAAGCCTCCGCCGCAGCGGATCACCCTCACGTACCCGGTTCTGAACGCTGCCGAGAACGTCTTCTTCCTCGCGGCCGGCAAGAGCAAGGAGGATGTCATGCCGCTGACGGCGGGGCTCACGCCCAAGGGCCTCGAGGAGCTCGGCGACGCCGCGCTGCCGGCTGCGCGCGTGAGGCCCACTTCGGGGAAGCTGCTCTGGTTCGTCGACGAGGAGGCCGCTGCCAAGCTCTAGAAGGGCTCAGAATTTGCAAATCTCTCGAAGCAAATTTCGGAAGTCGATCTCTTGGAGTGAGAAACAAAGATCAGAAAAAGCTTCGCTTGTTGGCGAGCTACTCCGACGCAGTGAAAGTGCGCGAGGCATCGCGGCCCCGGACGAGTTTTTGGAGTAAGAAACAAAATCAGAAAAAGCTTCGTTCGTTGGCGAGCTACTTTCAACAGAGGACGAGCGCGATAATTTCTTGCGTAAATTGAAAGCGCGCGCGGCGCGTCCTCGCGTGTCCCGTCGTAATAAATATGTGGATTAGAAGCAGGGTGTTCGTTTGTTTGGGGGTGCTTCCCGTTCGCGTGCCTCTCATTCATCGTGTGCTGCTGAGCTGTGCGCGAGTGCGCGTGCTCGTTTGCCGGCGGAGGAGCGGGGAAACAATTATCAGAGCCAGTCGGGGAGTCCCGGGCAGGTTCGCTGCACCGGGCGTGAGGTCACCTGAGGAAACCAAAGCGCTTGCATTCTGCCAGGATCATGCGGGTGCTGACCTCGCCCTTCATGAGGTTGTGATAGATGGATCGCACGAGCGCGAGACGGGTGCGGCCCTCGGACTCTGGCTTGCCTTCGCGCGAGCAAGCGCGGATGATAGCCTCGGTGCTGTTCATGGGGCGGCCGCTCTTGACCGGGGCGTCATCCTCGTCCGAGTCGTCCTTCTTTTCCGTCTCGTTGTCGCTGTTGTGCGAGACGAGGCTCTTCTTCGGGATCATGAGGATGCGCTTGCCGTCGTGCACGAGGACGTCTCCGTTCTTGTTCACGTGCAGGACCGACACCGACTTGCTCTGCGCGCCCTGCACGAGCGTGGCGCGCTTCTCGCCCTCCTCGAGGTGCAGCGCGAAGACGGCCATTTCGCCGACCTCTCCTTCTTTGCTCCCTCCCTCCCTCCTTCGGCTCTCCTCCCGCGGCTGCCACGAGCGCGCGCGCGCGCGGTCTGCCTGCTTGGGGGTTTGCTTCACTCGCTCGCCGGCGGGGGTCTGCCGGCGCGTGCGCGCGGCGGCCTTACACGGACTGCTGCTGCTGCTTGCGCGCGCCGCGGGCGTACGTACGTCCGTACGCGCGCGGCAGCACACCGCCTCCTCGAGCACGCGCTTCTCCTCGTCGCCCTCCGCTCCTTCACAGGCGTGTGCGTGCGACGCAACGCGACGCGACGCGCGTCCAGCCCGGCGACGCGGGCGTGGACGGACGACGGGCGAGCGGCCAGGAAGCTAGCTGCCCGCGCGCTCGCTCACGCGCTCGACGCGCTCGACGCGGCCGATGCTCGGGTCGGTGTGCGAGTCGAGGGTGTTTCCGCACACGGCAGCCGGCTCGAGGCCGCGGTACGTATGCGCGACCTCCTTCTCCGAGGCTGGCTAGCTCGCGACGCGCGCGCGGTGCAAATGCACGCGCGCGACAGCACGTTCGTGCGTGCGTGCGAGGCGTACGTACTCTGGGCGAAACCTTGGCGGCGTGGACGCCGGCGGGCGAGCGAGCGCCACTCGGCTCCAACACGGCACCTCTGACCGACGGCCTGCTGCTGCCGCTGCCGCTGCTGCTGCTGCTGTCGGGGCGAAGGACGTAACGATCGACGACGAGAACGAAGCGCGGCGCGCGGGGAGAGAAGCAGTCTCGAAGCGGGTGGTCAGGTCGTCCTCGATGGGGATCTACGTACGTACGTACGTACGTACGTTCGTACGAGCGCACGAGCGTGGGGATCGGGGCGCGACGAGCTGAAGACGAGCTCGTCCGGCTTTCGCTGCGCGGAGGCCGGTCCTCCTCAGAAGAGTGGGCGGACGAACGACCGCCGTGCTGAGCGCGCTCTCCGAGACGGCGGCGAGGTCCCGGAGCGTGGTCTTGGGCAGATGGCTAGATTGAGAAACGAGAACGTCCTCTGCTCTGTCTGCCGACGCGCAAAGTGTCGTAATGTAGTCTATACGCGGGAGCGAGCGAGGCGAGCAGCGGCGCGGCGCGGCGGGGCAGGCGGACGGCGTGCGCGTGCGTGCGTGCAGCGAGCGGGCGCGCGAGCGTGGCAGAAGCGGCGCGCGGCGCGTCCCAGAAGACGACGGCACCGACGTTTTGAATTTGATTTCGAACTCCCCTTCGATTTTTTTTTTCCGACTACTAGCTAGTAAGTAGACGTTTATTAGTTATTAGCTGAGCAGCTTAGAAGAGATAAGAAAAATAATGTAAAACTTTTCTGTGCAGGAGGCGGCAGCAGTATACGTAGCCTCTTGCAGTGCACAGGCAAGCAGGCCGATATCTTCACTTCCATTCTAGCTGTTTGCGCCACCCCGGCAAAGGCCGCAAGCGATCGCGATCAAAGATCATCGAGGTCAAAGATCATCGAAGATCAGCCCGCAAAGCACAGCCGTGATCATCATTTTTCTTTTCTTTTCTTTTTCTTTTTTATATCCATCTAATGATGATCTCTCAACTTCGGAGTGCGGTACTGACACGGCGCCAGTCTGTGACTGACTGTCAGGATGGGACGCGTACCGTACCGTGCCGGCCGGCCGGCGGCGCAGCGGTACGTACGGGTACGTACCGGCCAGCCTGGCCAGCGCAGGCAGCGGCGAGGCGAGGCGTGCGCGGGAGGCGTCGCTGCAAGACGTCGACGCGGGCGGCGACGTCGTTGCCTGCCGTCGCGCGACGACGCCCCACAGCTCCCCGCAGCCCGCGCTTTAGGGAGCTCCGCCGCCCTGCTTCTGGAAGACCTCGCGCATAGTACGTCTAGATCGCCCCGCCGCATCGGCAGGAGGGTCAGCGCACCGTTTCGCGGCGCTGTGGGAGCAGGACGTGGCTGTATACCCCCCTACAGGCGGCGTGCCGGGGCCAGTGAGGCGGAGCGATGGGGGGTTCAGTGCAAGAGAGGGGGAGGACGTATGGGAAGAGTCCTGCTCAGTGTCTCGCCAGAGGAACCTGCAGCCACCACAGAGTCCGTGTTTTCAGCGGCCGCAGAGGAGGCGGAGAGAAGCTATAGCTCGGCGCAGGCTCGCGGTGGAAGGCCAGCGCGCAGTCCGAAAGCTCGCTCGAAGGCGCTTAGGCTCGCTCGAAGACGCTTCGCTCGAAGGCGCCGAGCCCAGCCCACCGGGGCGCCTGCCTGCTGGACGGACTGCGCCCAAGTCCGGGGCCGGCGGCGGCGAGCTAACATGTGCGCAAGGACTGGCAGGCACTCAAGACGCTCAGAGTGGCTTGCAAAGGATCTTGCAAAAGAAGAAGGTGACAGGTTGATTGAACATGAAGCGGCCAAAGAACCAAAGATATTTTCGACAATTCATGAACTCGTCTCGAGTCCGAGTCGTCATCACCGGGGGTCGATCGATCGATCGATCGATCGATCTCGTGATGCGCGACCGACGTGATAAGGAACCGCTCGGAGCTCCGCGCGGGCATCCTGAGAGCCTGCCTGATGAATGGGGCAGTCGACAGACGGGGGTCCTGACGGACAAGCGGTCCGTAGAGTGCTCGATCGCATTGCCGATGCGCCGATGACGCGGCACATCAATCGAGCTGTCCCGTCTTGTTGACAGTGAATGATATCCCGACGACGCAGCGCAGCAGCGTGGATTGAACTGGTCACCGACGCAGCACCCGCGCCGACGCGAGCCGCATTGCGTCAGCGAGCAAAGCGATCAGCCGTCGATCGGCCCACCGGCCCGAGTCTAATAAGTTCGAGGAGCCACTGGGTCCTTGCTCGAAGACGAGGGCTCCGATGTCAACGTGAAGGCCCGGCCGCCCACGCGTATCAAAGTCGAGCCTTCGACGAAGGTATCTTCGAGACTTCGACGGTCCTTGGGGCCGTTCATCACTCTCAAAATGCACCACGCTCGAGGGGCACACGAAGGCTGTTCGCGCACCCGCAACGACAGATTGTCATGCGTATCATGAATGACGATGATGACGATGGCCAGCCGCTCCTTTGTCAGTTTTAGGCCCCTAGGCCGGGGCGACGGGGTCAGGAAGCTTTTCGTAGCAGCAGCAGCAGCAGCAGCATGCCAGCATCGCGAGCAGGGCCTGGGCAGGAATCCTGATCTCGGAGTCCCACAACCCCAAGCATTGACCCCAAGCACAATTCCTGCTGCCATGCATGCCAGTGGTCGCCGACCTCCTTGGATCTCGACGTTCCCAAGAATTCTCGATGAAATGTCGCCCGCGCGCGGCGGCCTCCTCGCGCGGCTCGTGGGCCGGCGAGGGAGGCGGCTCGCGCGACGGGTTAGCGCGGCCTCGGTCCCGGCAGCATTGCGATAAGGTGGCGCTGCGCCCCGAGACCCGCGCCGCCGCCCGCCGCGACTCCAGCCCCACCCCGCGCGAGGAGCCGGGGCCGGGGCCCTGCGCGCCGCGCGCGCGCGGCCGCTCGCCCGCTCGCCCGCTTGCCGGAGGCCCGGATGATGGCGCCCATGTCGTATA
>KQ758850.1:7626437-7647682 GCA_001462505.1 Aurantiochytrium sp. T66
AGGCGGACGCGGACGCGGACGCGGACGCGGAGGACGAGGTCCCGGGCCCCGTCCCGGGGGCGGCGAGCGATAGCATCTTGAGCTTGGGCGCCGTCTCCTTGAGCCGCGCGTCGAGGCGCAGGAGCATGCGGTCCGTGCCGCTGTCGACGCCCGACATGCGCAGCGTGGTGATGAGCGTGGGGATGTCGCCCCGCGCGTCGACGAGGGAGCGCTCCAGCAGCGCGAGCCTCTCCGCGTTGCTCTCAAAGTTGAGTCGCGGAGGCTTGGCGCCGGGGGGCAGCTTGCGATACTTTTGGATGAGCTTGAAGTCCACCACGGCGGCCGCCACCTTTTCGGAGGCGTAGGCGCCCAGATGCACGGTGCGGCGGTCGACCCAGGCGCGCGCGGTCCAGCGGCGGTCGCGCTTGTGCCAGGAGACGCCCTTGTACTCCGAGCTCTGCTTCGGGGCTGCGGGCGGATTCGGCGGAGACCCCTTTCGCATTCTCGACGACGCCGTCGCCGCCGACGACGACGAGTACGCCCTCGAGGGCTGCGCGAGGTAGGCGTCGCCGCGCATGTGCAAGACCGCATCCCGGCCGGCGGCGCGAGGCGCCGAGCTCGCCGGCGCCGGGCTCGGCGACTTGGCGCTGCTGGACGCCGAGACGAAGGACCGCGTGTTGCTCAGGCTCGACGACGAGGACGCCGAGGCGCGGTCGTCCCTGGGGTCGAAGATGCTCCGCTCGACGGCGTTGGCGCTGTCGCGAGCGGGGTAGAATCCCGCACCACCGCGGGCGCTCGCGCTGAGCGAGCCATGCGCGGAAATGCCGCCGTAGTCGCGGGTGCCCACGTGCGGGTACGGCTGGTAATCCTTGAGCTGGGGCTGGTGGAGGTGGTGGTCCGCGCCGTGCGCGAGGCCGCCGTACGGCGCGGAGTAGTAGTCCTGGGCGGCTGTGTACATGCTGGTGAGCGGGGGCGGCGTGGGCAGCGACAGCGGCCGCGGCGGCGGCGGCGCGGGGAAGCCCATGATTGTGGCCGCGATGGAGCCCATGGCGGCGTGCTGATGGTGCTGCGCGTGCAGAGGGTCCTGATCCGACTTGTGATGCGAGTAATCCGACAGGGTGCGGGACTGCCAATGAAACGCCTGCGCCGGGGCTCCAGGCAGCAGATGGCCCGGGAACGCGAGCGCGTCCTCGTCCAGGAACCCGCGCCATCCATGCGCGCTCGGCACGGGGCGGTAGGGCGACGCTGGCGCCGACGGGTGGCGGATGAAAGGGTCTACGTCCGCATCGTCCGAGCCCTCTGAGAGGCGGCGCTTCGACGCAGGGGTGGGCCCATCGCCGCGCTGGTCGTCGGGCGGAGGCTGGTCGTCCCGGCGGGACTTCTTTCGCATGGAACTCGGGAACGGGACGTAGCGGTAGCTCGCGGCGGGCCTATGGACCTGCTCGAAGGCGGCCGCAAAGGTCGGCCCTGTCGCCGCCAGCGCCGGCGCGGTGGTCGGCGGAGACGACGACGACGGGGGCTTGGCGTTGTCGAGGTCGGTCTCCCCTGCGAAGCATTCGGCGTCGAAGGCCGGGTCGAAGAGGGCTGCAGCGTCGCTCCACACGCGTGGAGACGACGGCGCCTGTCGAACACTGAGCTTCGTGGTTGCAAGTGGCTTGCGCCGCCCCTTCCCGGCTGTCCCAGTAGTAGAAGTAGGAGTGGAAAGTGGTGGCCCGCCGCTCTGCTGCTGCTGCTGCCCGGCAGCGGGGCCGGGCGCCGCTGGCAACAAACCCGGGGCCGATGGCGGCGTCGGCGGGTCTTGCGCTGCCGCCTTCTCCGCGCCAGTAGCTCTCCTCAGCGTTGATTGCCCTCAATTTCGGAGCGCCGGACTTCGGGTTCTGCTTTGGCAAACTTGGCTCGCCGCACGTGCTGTTGTTCGCCTTGGACAGTCTCAACGTGTCGCGCGTCCGTCGTCAAGCGACCTGGATCGCGCCGCGCGAGACCTCCGCTACAGCCGGCACGAGCGTCCTCCGTGCGTGCGAGCGTGGGCGTGCGTGCGAGCACCGAGGACCAGGAAGATCAAGCAATGGCAAAGCAATGAGCAATGGCAAGCAACAAGCGAGCTTCCTGCTTTCTTCGTCTCGTCTCGGTCCTTTGGTCAAGCGATAGCGGTTTGGAGCCGCCGCCGCAGGCTCCTCGATCTACGTACGCTCGTACGTACGTAGTACGCACGCACGTACGTAGTACTAACTTTCTTTCGTACGTACGTCAAGCCCCAAGCTAGCTGCTGCTTCCCGACACTGCTCTTCTGCTGTATTCTTCCCTCCTGGCTCTCGTGCTGGCGTGAGCTGAGCGCCTGCCCGGCATCCCACGCTCGCTCGCTCGTGCTCATGCCTGCTTGCTTGCTGGCTCCGCGCGCGGCTGGCTGGCTTGCGCGCGTCGCGGCGCCTCGTCGTCTCGGCTCGGGCGTGTCGCGAGCGCCTTTTCCCAGCTACATTTTACCTTTTTTCAAACGACAAACTTTTTTTCCCCTCTTTTTTTTTTAAAAAATATTTTTTACTTCCTGCCCGGCCGCTCCGTCCAACACCCAAACCCAAAATCCAACTTGCTGACTCGCCCAAGTTGGCTCAGCTCGGCTCGGCGGTGCGCGCCACCCATTTCCTGCCCGTCGGGCCTGCCTCTGCCTGCCTGCCTGCCTGCCTGCCTGCCTGCCTGCCTGCCTGCCATCCTGCCTGCCTGTCTGGTCTCCTCCGGGCGCCGCTGGCTAGCTCGCCGTCGACGCCCGGCTTCTTTTCCCGGCTCTCGGGAGAAAGGAGATCAGCTGCGGGTCAGCTGGGGGCGTAGTTTCCTCACAGCAGGCGCCAAAAGGACACAAGTGTGGGCGATATAACCTGGACACCTGACATGACAGCCCACGAACTCCCTCACACAGGTTACCCAGAGCAACACAGAGGAGCGCTTGCGTCCCAAAACACCGCCGCAAAGGCTGCGGTACGGCGTTTCGCAGGAAGCCCGGGCAAGATCGACGGACCTCCACTGGAAGAAGGCTAGCCAGGTCAGGCTGACCCAGGTGCCGACCGTCGAAAATGAACGCCCATGGCTGAGGCGGCCAGTGACTCGACCCAGCCTCGAGGCTGCTGCCCCAGAGTGGTGCCATCGCGCAGAATCGGACGAGCTCTCTCGCCAGCGACCTGAAACCCTCCCTGCCGTGTTCGTTCAGAGAAGCTGCGAGCTTCCGTGCCGAAGCAGAGCGCAGAGCTCCTGCTTCCGCACAGCGTGGGAGGCTTCTTCTCGCTCCTGCCTACTCTCTGGACCTCACCTGACCTGTCCCTGGCCTCGTCTGGGCGCTCTGCGCGGCGGCGGCTTCTGGCGCGCTGCCAGCCGGCCAGACGAGACGTAGGCGGATTCCTGACCGCCTCCAGCGTCGCGGCGCGCCGGCGCGGACGGCCGCACAGCCGGCTACCTAGCCAGCAGGCCTGGCATTGGCTCGGCTGGCCGGCCGCGCCTGCGAGCGACGTATAGCGAGTCTAGCCGCCGCCTACGAGCTGCTAGGAGCAATGTTCTTTCTTGCTCGTGTCCCTACTTGAACTTGAACGAAGGCCGTCTCGACGTTCTATTCTCCGTCTTTTGCTTTCCGCCGCCTGAGCAGACAGCTTGCGATCTCGAGCCTCTCGAGCCCGGCGACGCGCGGCGAGGAATCTCAGCGCCATCGACGCGAAGCGGGAGCGGGAACTTGTCACTTTGCAAGTTTCGAGCGATAGGCCTTTCCCTCCTTTCCCGCCCGATCCACCACTACGCGGCAGGCAGCGGCCCGGCCGCCGTGGCCGACCGAGTACGGACTCCGTGTCTGCGCGTGACGAGAACGAGACGCTACGCGAGCCGTCTCGAGCGGCAGGCGCGGTTGCGAAGTAAGGATCGAAGCAAGACCAAAGTCGAAAGTCGAAGCACGCAAAGGCGATGATCGAGATCCAAAGTCGCAAAAGGATTCGAGCGAGATCTGGCTGCGATCGACGGGTCCCGCCCGCTTACCAACAGCGCGTGACTGTGGAGATCTGTGGGCCGCGGTTTGATTAATAAACATGCCCACAGCAGACCACAGTATAGACGACTGTGGTGAACCGTCGTTCGGGGGCTCGAAAAAAGCTCGAAAGCTCGACCGCGCGACGCACTCGCCCCGCCGCGTCGCCGTCGCCTGCCGCAGGCCGGAGCCGCGCGTCGCCACTCCAGGCCTGCGCGTGCGCGCCGCTTGCGCAAGCCCGCTGGCCCTCGCGCTCCCTCGTGTCCCTCGCCAGCGGTCTCCGTCTCCGTGATCTCGCCGCGTCCAGCTCGGCAACTTGTCGAAAACGAAAAGCTGACGACAGTTTGATTTTGAAGAACTCAAAGATCGTCTCGTGTCTCGTGACTTTGCAAGGCCTTGATTGAGCTTCTCGAACATAGTCATTGATCGTTGATCGATGCGCTGCTGCTGCGCGCGTCGAGCATCCTGGCTGCTGCTGCTGTTGCTGTTGCTGTTGCTGTTGCTGTTGCTGTTGCTGTTGCTGTCGATCGATCGGCGACGGACTCGACGAACGGAACGACGCCCTTATTTGCAGATCATCGTACGTGTCATCGCGTGGCGCCGATCATCGTATGTCGCGCCCGGATGGCTCGGCAGGCCTGCCTCAGGACGTCCTCAGGACCCTGAGGCGCGAGCCGGTAACCTGCTCCTCCTCGAGGAGCTAGCTCCGGGCGCGCGCGCACGGGGTCCCCGATCCGAGCCTGAAGGAAGGAAGGAAGGAAGGAAGACGAAAATACAGATGCAAAGTGACGGGTGCACACCGTTTGAGCTCAGACGATGAAACGAGAGGTGGCCCAATTGACCCTGCGCGGCAGGTGGCCGGATGGATCACTACGATCGCGGGTCGGGCAATCGGCGGCCAGCGCTCGCCCGCGCGCGGCCGACGCGACGCGAGCCTCGGAACGGCTACGTACGTGCGTGCGTACGCGCGTGCGTGCGTGCGTGCGTGCGTACTAAGCAGCGGTCCCGCGCAAGTTTTCAGTCTGACCGACCGCCACCATGATCGCGCATTGACCGACTGCTCCGCGAGAGAGCCTTCGCCGCCGCCTCGCCCCCGGATCAGGCTGCGCGGGTGTCCCTTGGTCGCCGGCGCGACTTTCAATGCTCGTGACTCGCAAACAATCACCCTCGCGCGACCGGGACGCCCGGGACTCACCAGCAGCGCGCGGAAACGCCCCGCCCCCGCCCGCCCGCCCGGCCCGCTCGCAAATCGCGCTCACAATGGGCGCGAACTGGTCGGCGCTCGGACTTCGCGGCGGCAATGGCGGCGGCAATGGCGGCGGCGGCAACCTCGCCGCGGGCGGCCTCTGCGCGACAGAGCTCGCCCCCGAGGACGAGCAGATGCTCTTCCACCCGCGGAAGCGCAGGCCGTCCGACGTGTCCATGCAGACCGTCCTGCACGAGCCCGTCGTCTCGGACGCCTTCAGAGACTTCATGCACGAAAAGCTCAGCGAGAGCCTCGTCTCGCTGTGGATCGACCTCTACGCGTACGAGCGCATCTCGTACGAGTCGGACTTCAAGCGCGCGCGCGCGCAGGAGATCTTCGCAAAGTACTTTGCGGAGCACGCCCCGCTCGGGGCCGTCTGCAACGACTTCCTCGACGCCGCTACCCAGAGGGATCTCCGCGCGCGGCTCAACGCCGACCCGGCGACCGGCACGGTGCGCCAGCGGGACCCGCGCAGCCTCGGCGCCGCCTTCAAGCTCACCTACGCCAAGCTCGTCACCTACCTCAAGTTCGAGTTCATGCCACAGTTCCTCGTGTCCAAGCACTTCGGCCGCCTCGGCACGACCTGCGACGAGTCGTTCTGGGCCGAGCTCGAAGCCTCCGAGGGCCCCGACGCCGAGACGGTCCTCCGGCACCCGTGGCTCCTCTCGTATTTCTCGGACTTCATCTCCTCGCTGGCCTTCCAGGACCACGCGGACAGCCTCGACGGCATCTCGAGCCCGTTCTGCAAAAAGGGCCCCGATGAGCCATCCGCGCACGCGCTCGCCGGCAGCATCCGCAAGGCCAAGGCCGAGAGCGACGCCAGCAACCGGACCGGCGGCGGGCACCCGGACGCCGTCGACGATGACCTATTGGACGGCGGCGCCGGCGACGAGGACGACGCCGAGTACGCCGGCTTCGAGTGCGAGGGCACGCTGCGGTCCGCGCGCGACCTCGTCGAGCTGTACTTCGAGATCGAGGACTACAGCGCCTGGGCCGCAGACAACGCGCACCAGTTCGAGCGCCTGCGCCGCATCCTGGCCCGCTTCGGCAACTTCGACCTCCGCCACGGCCAGGACCGCCCCGCCATCGAGCCGCCCATCGTCTTCCTCGAGCAGCACCTCACGCTCTTCGAGCTCAAGATCTCGCGCTACCACGACCTCGTGTACCGCAAGCGGGACGCCGCCTTCTTCAACGGCGTGCGCCAGGAGGTGCTCCGCCGCCTCGACGCGCACGTGCTCCCGCTCTTCCGGGAGACCTTCCTCGGCGCGCTCACCGTCCCACTCTCGGGCCGGGAGCGCCGCGCCGAGCGCTCGGACGCCAAGATCCGCCAGCTCGTCAAGTTCGCGGAGCAGCGCAACCTCGCGAACCAGTTCACATACACCTACACGCTCGAGAGCGCGCTCTCGCTGCCGTGGGGCGCCTACTACCTCAAGCGCTTCGCGCGCAAGAGGCTCCAGGAGGAGTCGGTGCTCTTCGTGCTTGAGACCGACGCCTTCCGGCTCCTCGAGGCCCACGCCAAGGTCGACAAGACCCCGGAGGACACCGCGCTCCTGCGCCGCCGCGTCAAGCGCATCTGCGAGCTCTACGTCTCCGACGCCGCCCCGCTCCAGGTCAACATCTCGCACGCCCAGCGCAACGCCGTGCTCCACCGCGCCCTCGCCGACGAGGAGTTCGCGCCGGACGTCTTCGAGGACGCGCGCGACGAGGTCCTGCGCATGCTCCGTCTCAACCTCTGGCCCGCCTTCCAGCACGACAACATGCACGAGAACTTCCTCAGGAAATGCGCGCACAACATGCACCGCTGCGGCGCCGAGCTCAACGAGTTCGCCCCCGTGCTCCAGTCCTCGCAGGCGAACGTCCGGCGCCTCTCCGACATCCCCAGCACGCCGTCCACCGCCACGCCCTCTTCGTCGCCCACGAGCGCCGCGACGTCCTCGCACAAATCGTGCGCCACGCACAATAGCGATGATGCCCAGGAGCGCGAGAGCGACGAGTGCACGTCTGCCCCGACACGCGCCGAAGAGGACCAAGAATGCAGTGCTGCCGAGGCGCCCGCCACCACAGAGGCCCCGGGCAGGGCCAGCTCCGACACGAGCAGCGAGGGAGAGAGCCACGCCGCCACGGTCGTCGCGCCAGCGGCCACGGTAAGAACTCCGGACGACGTCGATCTCGCGGTCCATGACGACGATGCCTCGGTCCAAGACGGTGATGCCACGGTTCATCAAGACAATGCCGATTCTGCGAGCGCCGCATTGCCCATCGGCAGCAAAACCGTCGTCGAAGCCGGCTCTCCCGCGGCACGACCTCAGTCTGGCGTCGACGCTCCCCAGCTCGGCATGCCCGCGAACAACGGCGGCGAGGAAGTCCCTGCAGCAGTCGTTCAAGGCGCGTAAGTCAAGGATCAACGTTCAGCCCCGGAGCTCTTGCCCGCCCGCAGCAGCACGCGACTTCACAATCTCGCGTCACTCTCGACTTGCTCTTCAGTGCGACCTTGATCCTAGATTGCAGAAAATTGATGTGGAAAAGGAGAAGAAATAGGCAAAGGGGGGAGGAGGCGCTAGCCTGGACGGGCCGCTCGAACGTCGGGGCGCAGCAAAGCCTCGCGCCGAGGCGCGGGGGTGTGAACTTTCTTTGCTGCGCCCGTCATCATCGCGCGCGCAATTACGGATGCGTGGGTCGCGTACGTAAATTCGCGCAAACAAATGTCGCGGCTCGCGCCCAAGGCGCTCATTGAGAGGGTCATCTGGCCGACCTTGTCAGGAAAAAGGACAAGCCGTATGGTATATACCCGGGGACACAACGGAAGCCCGTCGCAGCGACGTGGTGAAGCCCCAGGCCGCCGCGCGCGTCCAAAGCTGGAGTCTCAGCTCCGGAATGCGCGCCGCGGCAGGGGCCTCGACGCTGCGACGGAATTAACCTCAGCATCCCGACTTGATGGCGTCCTTGCCTGATGACTTGGGCTCGGTGACCAGACAGAGCTCCTCGCCAATGGTCGGGTGGATGCCCACGAGCTCGCGCAGGTCCTGGAAGGTCATGCCGAACTTCATCGAGATCCCGTAGGCCTGGATGACCTCTCCGGCCTCCGGGGAGAGGAGATGGAGGCCGAGCACGCGCTCGTTGTCTTCCTTCAGGACAACGGCCTTGGTGTAGCACACGTTATACTCCCGGTTTCCGGGCACGGTCCACTGCAGAGGCGTAAAGTGCGTGTGGTAGACCTCGATGGCGTCGTCGCCGTACTCGTCGCGGGCGGCGTCCTCGCTCATGCCCACGCAGCCGTACTCGAGGCCGGCAAAGACGGCCGTCGGCACACAGCGCAGGTCGACCGGGTCCTCGCGGCCCGCAAACATGCGCTGCGAGAGGTTGCGCCCGAGCTCAATGGCCACCGGCGTGAGCTCCAGCATGCCCTCGACGCAGTCGCCGATGGCGAAGATCGAGGGAACCTCGGTCTGCGAGTGCTTGGCCTTGATTTTGCCCTGGCGGTTCGTCGCGATGCCGACATTGTCGAGGCCAATCTTGGATGTGTCGGCGTGGCGGCCAACGGCGGCCAGCACCGTGTCGAAGACGTCCGAGCCCTCGTCCCAGTGCACGCGGATGCGACCATCCTCGGTCTTTTCGAGCTTGCGCGGCACCGTGCCGCGAATGAACTTGGTGCCCATGTGCTTCATGGCCGCGCCCACCTTGTCGGCCATTTGCTGGTCAAAGCCGCGGAGCAGGATCGAGCGCACCATGACGGTGGTGTCGTAGCCGAAGCCGGTGAGGAAGCTCGCGCACTCGAGCGCGACGTACGAGGCGCCGACGACGAGCGTCTTGCCCGGCGGGTTGTCCAGGTAGAACATGTCGTCCGAGCTAATGGCTAGCTCGCCGCCATCGCACTCGAGCGGGCGCGGGCGGCCGCCCACCGCGATGATAATGCGCTCCGCGGTGATGGTATCCTCGGCGCCCTTCTTGTCCACGGTCTTGACGGTGTGGTCGTCGATGAGGGAGCCCAGCTTGTTCAGGTACTTGACGCCCTTTTCCCGCAGCTGCACCTTGTAGCCAAAGTTGAGCGACTTGATGTAGTTGCGCACGTTGCTCACGAGCTTGTTCCAGTCGTGCGCGCCGACCGTCACGTCCCACCCAAAGTCGGGGGCGTCGTGCATGAACTCGCCCGTGAGCGCCGCGTGGTGGAAAAGCTTCTTCGGGATGCAGCCCACGTTCACGCACGTGCCGCCGATGCCCCACTTGGTGCCGTGCGGGGACGGCACCACAAAGTCCAAGAGGGCGACCTTGGCGCCGAGTTCGGCGGCCTCCTTGCTCGCGGCCAGACCGCCGGACCCGCCGCCGATAATGACCAGGTCGTAGTCGAACTCTGACGCCTTGGTCTCGGCCTCCGGAGCGAGCTTGGCGCTCACCGCGGGCCTGCCGCGCGCGCCGCCGCCGCCGCCGCTGCCGGTGAACTGCGTGCGCGCGTACTCAAGGAACTCGTCGCACCCGCCAATGTAGCGGCTGTCGTCCGCGTATGTGATCGGGGACGAGGTGTGGTCCTCGGCGCCGTCCAGTCTGTCCTTGGCCTTGGGCAGCCACGCCTTGAAGGCCCTCATGCTCTCCAGCTCGATGATCTCGACCTCGACGGCATCGGGGAAGAGCAGCTCCAGGGACGCCGCCACGTTCGCAGCCCTCTGGAAGAACGAGCCTGCGCGATCGATCGTCAGCCGGTCGGTCAGTCAGTCAGTCAGCCGGCCCGTCCATTCTCCGCGCCCCGCTCAAGCCCGCGACGCCCCGCCCCGCGACGCGACGCGACGCGAGCGCGCGGGGTTCGTTCTCCGAGTCGAGCCGGGGCCGGGTCATCCATCCATCCATCCCTCTCCCCCCCTCTCCTCTCGCGCGCGAGCGGGCCGGCGCGCAGCGCAGCGCAGCGCGGCGCAGATCAACTCACATCCCGTGTCGCCCGCGACGGACAGCTTCGTGGGCGCCATCGCGGCGCTGCCGACGGCGCCGTCGTCCTCGGCGGCGGAGATATTCCGGTCTGCATGTCTCATCTCATCTCATCCCATCTCATCTCATCCCTCCGGCCCGCGGCGCGTCGGCGCGTCGGCGGGACCGCGCGGAGCGCCCGAGCGGCCCCGCGCCGCGCGCGCGCGCCGGGCGTCGCGATGATCCCGCGCGGAGGTCCTCGCGAGGCGCGCCGTTCGAATTCCTCCGAGGCCGCCAAATCCGAGCTCCTCCCGCTGCAAATCATCCCGCGTTCTCCATCGCGCGCCGCGCCGCATTGCCTCGCGCCGCATTGCCTCGCCTCGCGCCGCCTCGCGCCGCCGCGCCGCCGCGCCGCGCTCGCTCGCAGCGTCGGCCGTCGGAGTCTGCAGAAATTCGAAGTCGGGGCCGCGCGAACGGGCTAGATCGCTAAATGTGGATAAACCCGCAGAACAAATGGGGGCTAATCGACGGTTAGGATTAAATGCGGGTTTATCCACAGTTGCGCGACGCCCCGCCCCGCGAGCCTTTGCCTTTCTTTCGATCTGCAGAAGCTCGAGGCAAGGCTGGCTGGCGCGGCCTCGCGCCCGCGGGGTCCACCGCGCGGCCTTGCGCGCGAGGCGACGATGTGGCTCGCGGCGAAGCTGTCGGCGGCGGTGCGGAAGGGGATGCAGCAACCGCGCGGGATGATGATGAACATGGCGGCAGCGCCGCCGCCACCGCCGCCGCCGCGACGCGGGACAGCGACAGCGCGCGCGGCGACGGAGAAGGAGGAGGAGGAGGCGGAGGACGACGACGACGACGACGCGAAGATGAGGCGGAAGAAACAGCGCAAGAAGGCGAAGAAGGAGAGGAGGAAGAGGAGGCGCGAATTTCAACAACAGCAGCAGCAGCAGCAGCAGCGGCAGCTCGAGAATGCCGTCGACAACGAAAGCCCGAGGGCCGCCGGGCATGTCGGGGAGGAGATGCTCTCGACACGGAAAAAGATGGCCTTGACGCCCAATGGCGTCGACCGGGCCAACGGCGCAGGGCGGCATCTGAACGAAACCGGTCCAGCCTTCGCGTCGCCCAGGGTCTCCTCGTCGCTGACCGGCGATCCGTACTCGACGTCCAAGAAACGACCGCGGCCAGAGTCGCAGATCGCGATCAACAGCCCCGTCAGCAGCAACAGCACCGGCAGCCGCAATGGCGAGGACAATCTCTGGGCCGGCAACCGCGAGGAGGCCGGCAAACGAAGACGCCTCGTCGCGGCGACGAGTGGCGAGACCCCCATTCTCGGAAAGGGGCAGCGCAGCCTGAGCATGTGCAGCGCGCTGAGCCAACAGTCATCTTTCTCGCAGCCCCACGGACACCTGAGCCTCATGCGGGTCTCGGCGCAGTCGCCCAAAGACCTGAAGCGGAGACGAGACGAAAACACAGCGCTCATGTTGCGGCAAGAAAGGGCAGGTGTGCCCCCGGTCCGTGCACCCAAGGCGCCGATGCCGCCACAGCGCTCGAACAACTCATTCATGCAAGCTCGCGCGTTGGGCTACTCGAAGCTCCTCCACCAAAAGGCACGAGACGCGGAAGACCAAGGCAGGCGGCCTACGAAGCCCACTGAGGCCGACGCGGGGAAACCCGAGACGGCCACGGCCACGGCGGTGGCGGCGACGGCGCGGCGAGCCCCAAAGAAAGAGCCATTGCTGCCCTTGCTGCGGGGCGAGAACATCGAGCTGGCAAGTCAGCAAAATGCGAGTCGCCCGGAGCGCATCGAGTCCCCCAAGATGCGCACCGAGTCCGCGAGAACGCGCACCGAGTCCCCGGGAATGCGCGTCGGCCCTCGGGCGCGCAAGACGCGGCCGGGGAAAGGGACGCCGGGCACAGTGAGCGCCACACCAGAGGTGATCGATCTTTCGCTCGAGGACCAGGGCGAGGAGAGCGCCACCGAAGGCGAAGTCTCGACGAGTGAGACCCCTGCCAAGATCTTGCCGCCCGTCCGTCACCCTACGTCGGCGCGGAGAGGGCCTTGCGGCGAGAGGCTCACCGAGCGCGAGCTAGCGCTCATCAACGCCGCGCTCGACTCGCGCAAGGACCCTGCCGAGGTGCTTGCTGTGCACGGCAAGAGCTCCATACGCCGACGCGACTTGCAGTGCCTGCGAGACGGGGAGTGGCTCAATGACGAGGTCATCAACTTTTTCCTGACGCTCATGCAGGACCGAGCGCTCAAGGGCGAGCCGCTCTGGGGCGGCAAGCCGCCGGCGGACAGCAACACGCTGACGATGAACACACACTTCTTCGCCAAGCTCTCGGGGCGCCACAGCCAAAATCCGACCGCCAAGCTCTCGTACTCGTTCGATGACGCGCACCGCTGGACGCAAAGGATCGAGCTCGAAGACTTCGACCGCATCATCGTGCCTCTGCACGAAGGCAACCACTGGAGGCTTGCCATCATCGACATGGAAAAGAAACGCATCGACTGCTATGACTCGCTCTCGCGGGCACGCTTCGGCAAGCAAAGCCTCCAGTTCCTGGCCCGCTGGTGGGGTGATCAATACATGGCCAAGTACGATTGTCCCTTGGACACCAGCAGCTGGCAGCTCACGCTCGCGCAGAACGTCCCGCAGCAAATGAACTCTGTAGACTGCGGCGTCTTCGCGTGCATGTTTGCCGTGACTGCGGGCTACGGTCTGCCCATGAATTTTGCTGCAAAGGACATGGCTTACTTTCGCCGCCGCATTCTCCTCGAGATCCTCGGCTCCCGGCCTCGGGAAAAAACAAACTAACGAATCGTTCCCACAAACTTCAGTATACCAGGTACAATAATAACAATTTGAAAGAGAGCGCCGGCGCCTATCATCAAGCATCGACAGGAGCAACAAACAGACCGCGAAAGGCGGCCAGCGAGGCACCTACCTGCCAGAGTTTCCAAGAGGCGTGAACCTCGCGCCTTGAGCAGGCGATGGATGACCTAGAAGTCAAGATCTACGTCGTGATTTTGCTTGATTCACGCTTTGGTTCCACCACGATGCGAAAGCCCCTGGTCTCGCGCACGCTGCACCCGTTCCTGGATTTCAGCGCGCTTCTCGCGGCGGACCTGGCAGTGCTCAACCGCGAGAAATAGTCGTTGCTCGCTCTCCTCCGTGTCGAGCAAGAGGTCGAGGATGTTCTGCAGGCTGCGCTCCTCCATGTCCACAAAAGTGTAGCTCGCGTACAGCAGACACGCGGCCATGATCACCGGGACTGCAACGCAGCGAAAGACCCATAGCTTTTCCCATGACGTGAGCCACTGGAGGATCGGAGCTTGGTTCGCGAAGGCGTACGAGTGCACCGGGTCGCCAAAGCCCAGCAGCGCGCGGCCGTCCACAAAGCAGAGAAGGCCGAGCGCAGTGAGCCCTGACCGAAGGCCTTCGCGCAGCCTCCGACTCAGCGTGCTCGCGAGCACGAGCACCCACACGTGGACCGCATAAAAGCCGAGCACGCCCGAGAGCAGGCCAAGGGTCGCGGCCAAGCTCCGCAAGTCGGCCTGGCCTGTGCCAAACATGTCGTACGCTTCGCGAAAGTTGGCGTCTCGAAGTCTGGCAAAGAGCTCCTTCTCCGAAGCTGCGTCCAGCCCCAGCTCCGGCGCGAGGCCTCGCCGCTTTGCGCTGATCAAAAAGCTCCCGATTCGCGGATCGTGGATGGCGAACGGGGGCACGCCTACGATCTCAAACAGGTTGCGAGTCCGGTAAAAGGCCATCCAGACAAACGCAATGGCGATGGCTACCGCTGCCACGCCGGCCATCAGAACAGGAAAGCCGCCCAGCGACGGGATCCAGGCCGGGTACGGGTGGCGCACGCGCGCGTCCGTGAGGTTGTACCCGCGCAGCGCGGGCTCGCCAGTCTCTAGGCTGACCAGCATGAGTCTTCGGAGCAGCGCGCGGCGATCTTCGCGCGCGAGGAAGGCCTTGGCCATAATTTCGTCCCTGATGGACTCCAGGCGAGCCTTGCGCGCGTCGGGTTCATCCTTGGCGACCTGCACGAGCTCTTTCTCGATGCGCTGCCGCTCTCGGCGCTGGGCTTGCCTCTTCTGCGCGCGGTCGACCGCTCTCCGCGCTCTCCTTTCCTCTTCCGCCGCCTCCTTCTTGCCCTCGTCCCCCTGGAGGTCGTCCTCCTCCGCGTTGTCGTCGTCGTCGTCGTCGTCGTCGTCGATGATATCATCATGGTCGACGCCCTCCAGGAAGAACTCCTCGTGCTCGCCGACCCAGTGCGCCAGCACGCCGGCAGCGGCGACGACGGCGGCCTGCGCCGCGGCGAGCGCCTGCGCGGGCACGGCCATTTGGAGTGAGCTCCGAAAAAGTAGTTTGGGCACTCAACTCAAGCTCCTAGCTTTCGATTGCGTTTCGCAAACCGCGGCGAAGGCCGGCGGCATCCCAGAACCTAACCTAACCTAACCCAGAGGAACCCATTCGCGGCGCTCCCGTTCCGGTGTTCTGTTCAACAGGCAGGAGTGGGTGGTGCTTGCCCGAGACTTTCCTGCGCGAGCAGTACGCCGACGTCGCAACGACGGACGACGAGAGACCGACGTGGCCGACGTTGATTGGCTGCCAGGTAGCAAGGAACTCGCTCGCGCGACCCCAGAAGAATCTTTCCCTGCCTTGTCGAAATCGAGGACGAAGGAGGAGACGAGTGGTCAGAACCCGCGCGGTGATCAACTCGCGGGCACGCGGAGGGGCCCACGCACGCACGCACGCACGCGCGCCTGCGTACGCACGCGAGCGAACGAACAACGAGGGCCAGACGCCGGCGGTGACGTGGGAGCGAGGCCGAGACCATGAAGCTCGACGCCAACGCGCTGCGGTACCTGGACCGCGAGGACTTCCGGGTCCTCACGGCCGTGGAGATGGGCATGCGCAACCACGAACTGGTGCCCGTGGAGCTGGTGACGCAGATTGCCTCGCTGCGACTCGGCGGCGCCAAGAAGATCCTGAGCACGCTGCTGCGGCACAAGCTGCTGCACCACGACCGGCAGCACTTTGACGGGTACCGGCTGACGAGCCTCGGGTACGACTTTCTGGCGCTCCGCACGCTCGTCGCGCGCGACCTCGTCATCGGTGTGGGCCGGCAAATCGGCGTCGGCAAGGAGTCGGACATTTTCATTGTGGTGAACGAGGACCACGAGGAGCTCTGTCTCAAGCTGCACCGACTGGGCCGCACCAGTTTCCGCGCCATCAAGAACAAGCGCGACTATCACCAGCACCGCGGCAGCCCCTCGTGGCTGTACCTGTCCCGCCTCGCCGCCACGAAGGAGCTGACCTTTATGCGCATTCTGCACGAGCACGGCTTTCCTGTGCCCACGCCGGTGGACGGCAATCGGCACGTAATCCTGATGACGCTCGTGGATGGCTTCCCGCTCAACCAGGTCCGCAACATGGAGGACCCGGCGCCTGTGTACACGGAGATGATGAACCTCATCGAGCGTTTCGCGCAGCATGGTCTCATCCATGGCGACTTTAACGAGTTCAACGTGCTCATCAACGAAAAGGGCGCGTTAACCGTCATTGACTTCCCCCAGATGGTCTCCATCAAGCACCCGAACGCGCGCATGTACTTTGAGCGGGACGTCAACTGCGTGCGGCGCTTCTTTCGCAAAAAGTTCAACTTTGTCTCGGACTTTCGGCCTGATTTTGACGAGACCTTTGCCAATCGCGTCGCCGATCTCGACGTGAAAGTCTCGGCCTCGGGATTCACGCACAAGATGGCCAAGGAGCTTGATCGGTTCGTGGAGACCATGGCCTCCAAGGACGAAAGTAGCGACGAGGACGAAGAGGACAGCGACGACGAGGACGGCGTCGAGGCCGGCCAGAGTGCCGCCGAGGACGAGCAGGACGGACCCAAAGAGCCCGCGGCGCAGGACCAAGAAGAGCAGCAAGACCAGGAGGCGCCGGCCAGCGATGGCGCCGAGGGGACGGGCTCCGCCCCCAAATCAGTGGCCAGTGTCGAGGCAAGCGACAGCACAAATGCTACCGGTACTGCTGATGCCACCGAGGCCCAAGGCGGCGACAAAGCGGAGGGCGCGGGCTCAGAAAGTGATGATGACGACGACGACGCCGACGCGGCGACGGTCGGCGACGGCCCTAACGCGCACATGCGCTTCGATCAAGCGAGCCAGGCCTCGGAGCGCCCGCGTCTGGACGACATTCGACAGCGTGTCCGGCGCGATCTCAGCAAGAAGCAGCGCCGCAGCCAGGGTAAGGGGAAGTCGAGCCGCAACACGATCAAGTCTCGCGAGAAGCGCATGGTGTACCAGGACATGAAGAGCGCAGTTTGGTAAATAATTCTTTCTTTTCTTCATCAGGATGAGTCAACAACGCACGCAGGCGACATGGACATGGTACTATGTGGCCTAGCCTACCATGGTACCTGATAGCGTCCTGAGGTTAACGAGTCTCACGTCCGCAGAACAAGGAGCGATCAAGAGGCGAAGAGTGGATCAACGCACTGTGCAAGTTCCTGTAATCTTAGAACTTAGAACTTGAGCAGGTGAGGGGCCATGCCCTTGGTCAGGGTGAAGGGGGCCTTGAGGTACTCGCCGAGAAGAGGCTCCTTCTCGATGGCGCTAAGGAGGGCAGTGTCGACAGTCTTCTGGTCTTCCTTGCGCTTGGCGAGCCACTCGGGGTTGATCTCCTCCTGGATCTTGAAGAAGGCCTCCTCGCCCTTCTTCGGGGTCGAGGTGCGGGCAAAATACTTGTCGTCGATGTGGTCCGGGATCTTGACGCCGCTAATGTCAACCTGCGTCGAGGTACCAATAACGTAGGCCTGGTTGATGCGGCGCAGCGGGCAGCCGTTGCACTTGTACGGGCCTGAACATTGCGCGTGGCACGGGGTCGCAATCGTTAGTTTTTCGCTCTCGCATTGCCTTCCGGAAGGGGGAGGAGCGTTCACGCGCGTGGCGGTCGCTCGCGCTCGGCAGCTCTCAGTTCTCATAAACCAAAAGGTCATCGCGCGCTCTGCCGAGCCGCGCAACGAGGCCGCGCGTCGAGGCTCTCTCACGCCCATATCTTCGCCGCCGGCCGCGCGAGACGAGCACGAACGAGATCTGGAGCCAGCCGGAGCCGATCCCCTTCTTCCGCCGTGCCGCCATGGTCGGTCGGCAACGATGACACTTGGACGACAGCGTCAGACGCGGCTGGCGCCTTGCCACGCGGCCGGCCACGTTCCCTTGCAAAGATGTCGATCATTGAGCGCGAAGACGTCGACGGGCCGGGCGCGTGGCGCAAACACTCCATCCCCCAGCGAGAACAGCGCGTGATCCCCATGCGCCGGAAGGCCGGCGGCAAAGTTTAGACAAAGCAAACGTACCAGTGACGAGGAGCAGACCGGAGTCGAGCTGCTTGAGGAAAACGACGCGCTTGCCGCGGAAGCGGCCCGAAAGCACGATGAGGACCGAGCCCGGTTTGATCGAGGCCTTAAGCTTGGTGGGTCGCTCGGTGTTGTTGCGGTTGACCTTGGGGATGGCCTCGTCGTCCGCAGCGTAGACACCCTCCGAGCGGGCCTTGAAGGCCTTCTCGCGCTTGTCCATGCGCTTCTTGTAGACGTCCGAGCGGCTCATGGTCTTGGTGGACATCTTCCTGCCGACCTTTCGAGTCAAGACGATATGTTTCTGCGCACCGCGTCGTCGTCGTCGTCGTCCTTCGCGTCAGTCTTCGCCCGCGTCGCCGCAGCCACCCGCCCGGGTGGCTGGCATCCCTGCATCCCTCCCTCCATCTCATCGCCTCCTCCGCGGCGAGGCCCCGCGCTCGTGGCCCGGGGCGTGCCGCGCCTCGCGCAGCACGGGCCCGGGCGCGCGTCGGGGCTGCGCGCGCCCCGCGCCTCTCCGCTCCGCTCGCGCGCGACCTACCTCGCTCGGCCCTGCGTTTCGAATTGAATTGAATTGAATTCGAAAAGACGGGCAGACAAAGAGACAACAAAGGCAATGTATTGTATGTAAGTAAAGTAAAGCAAAGCAAGCTTCCTTTCAAAGTGAAATGTTTCTATGATTATTGGAGATCGACTGGCTTTGGACTCCGGATGATCCGCGTGGCTCCTTCAAGGCTTGCGACTTGCTAGAAAAACAGGCCACAGGCCGGAGTCCGCCCGCCTCCAAAGGCCTTGTCCTGGCAGCGTGGCTGCTTGGGCCCGCGCTCGCCGCAGTGCTCCCGCCGCCTTTCCTTTCATTCATTCACTTAGCGGCCCATCGTGCTAGGGTTAGGGCACGATAGGCCTCTTTCTCCCCTCCAAACCAAACAACCCACAGATGTTCCCCGCGTTCCCTCCTCCCGCCGCGGCTGGTTCCGCAGCGGGCCCGCGCGCGGGCGGGCGGGGTTCCGGCGCGGGGCGGGTAGGGTTCTGCGCAACGCAATTTGGTGGCGCTGAGGTTGAAGAACTTTCAGAACTCTTAGAACGTGTGGAACGCTTTTGGGTGGCGGAGCCTGAGGGGAAAAACCATTCGCTTTCAAACCTCGGAGGCGGCGAGGGACTCCGACGCGACGCGCGACGCGACGCGCGGTCGGCAGGTCCGCGGCGCGGGGAGCCCCGGCCGGCTTCTGCGCCGCGCTGCGCCGCGCTGCGCGGGACCAGACGCACGGAATTCTGAGCCGAGCTGAGAACGACCGCGAGAACGACAAGAACGGCGGCGGCGTGGCGGGCCGGCCAGCGGCGGCCCGCGGTCGCAGAAGCCCAAGCTCGCGGGCGCGGTCGGTCGCGCCGCCGCTCGCCGCTGCCGCTGCGCCGGCGCGACGCCGAGGCCGGCGTCCTGCAGAGGAGAGCAGAAAACCGGCGCCGCGAACGCGACGAAGGAGGAGGAGGAGGTCCAGGACGCGCCGAGAGTGGCGAACTCGACTCGACCCAAGGCCAGCCATTCCCGCGCGGAATTCGCAGACGTTTTGGCGGAGATGACGGCCGCCGATGACGCGGGAAGCGCGCGGCACGCCGACCTGCAGCAGGCCGCCGTCGACGACGCGAGATCCCGGGCTGGCGGCGACGAAAAATTTGCTCGAAAGACCCACGAGAAGACGACGACGACGAGGAGGAGGAAAACCCAGACGCGCAAATCCGAGGCGCAGCTGCGGCATGCAGTGCTGCGCGCGTACCTCGAGGCCATGGAGCAGGCCAAGCCACAGCAGGTGGAGCGGATTCTTCCGTGCCCGCGCTGCAGAGACACCCGAGCTCGCGTAGTCGACGAGAAGAGCGGCGACGTGACCTGCGTCCAGTGCGGCTGCAGCGGGTTCGCCTGGGAACGCAACGAGCGGGAGGCCCCCTTTGGCACCGGTGCCGGGCAGTACTCGGAGGGTTCTACGCGCGAAAGCTACGAGCTCGACCGCGTGCTGCGCGAGCGCGCCCACAAGGGCGGGCTCACTACGCGCCTGCACAAGAACCGCCTCGCGCGCCGCGCCCGCGTCGACCTCGACGCCCTCTGCGAGGAGGACCGCACTGCCGATATTGCCGCGCGCATGTTTGAGGCGTACTCTGAGCCCCTCGAGCGCCTGTGCGGCTTTTCCTCGGTCGTCCAGGCCTGCGCCGACGCTGCCTCTACGCTGCTTCGGCGTCGCGCCCTCAATCACGAAGGCAAGCCGCCGCCCACCTTTTCGTGTGAAAAGTGCAGGCGCGCCTTCTCCTGTAAAAAGGACGTCCGGCTCCACCGCTGCAAGCCTGCGCCCGGGCTGGGCCTCGTTGGCAGCAAACCGACCTCCGTCGGCGCTCCGTCGGCCAAAGCCAGCATCAGTAGTCGCAAGCCCGCGGCGCGCCCGGGGCAAGACGTCAAGAATCCTGCTTCAGATCCATGGCCGCCCTCGCCCTTGCCAGCCGAGGTCCAGAGCCCCACCGGCACCGATATGGTTAGCTCTGTAACGGGCGAGGAGGACGAGGACAGATTCAACGCGTTGCAGCAAAAGCAGCAACAGCAGCAAGTCCCAAGCTCTGCGAATTGCGCGCCCGCCGCTCTTTCCAGTGCCTCATCCAGCGATGACGCGTCGGGGAGTGCCATGTCGTCTGCGGGCCGGGATCCGCTCCTTGCGGCCGCGCCTGGCAGCCTCAAGCGCAAGCTTCTCCAGGCATCGCCGGAGCAAACCGGATGTCCGGGGTCAAGCCCGGCAGAGACCTGCGGCTCGTCTGCATTGCCGCTCACGGCCGCCTCTGCTGCTGCTGCCGCCGCCGCCGCCTCCACCAAGGCTCGCACTGCCAAGCGCAAGGGCCGGTCTTCAAAGGCCAAGAAGCTTCGCACGCGCTGCTAGAGCGCCTCGTTGTCAAGGAGCCCACGCCGTCTGGTTGGCCGAGTCGGGTCGTCACAACCCTTTTGTTCATACACGCCGCGCGTACGCTTGCGTGCCGGTCCAGCTTTACTAATCTAGAAACCTGTATGAAAGATGAAAACTTGGTAAGGCTTGTGTGCCGGTGCGGTCCGCGACCCAATAGCTCAGGTGAGGACTTGATGAAGCTCGGGAGGCCATTCGCCCGGCACCACACCAGCGACGGCAAGATTTTACACACGGCGTTTCCACTGTGACTGGCCTCGAGCATCGCCATGAAGACCCGAGAGAGAGTACACTGAGGTCCCGAGATTGTTACCGCGGCACATCAAGCGTCGACTTTCTCACGAGTCATCATTTCGAGTTGACGATTGCTCAAGATATCAGGCTATGCATGTTCCGGCTTGAAGATGATCTCGACGTTGTCGGGGCACTCACGCCGTGAGTGATTGATTGACTGACGCCTCGCAAGAATTCCTTGCCGCCCAAGATGCGCAATGCGCATCCCCATCTCTATTCCCCTTCGCCTCTCCTCCCGGTGGTCGTCGCGACGAGGGTCCGCCATCATGAACCATAATGGTCGTCGTAGATCTCCGCCCGATGGATGTGCTGTGCAGGCCGTTGTTGGATGCCAAGCTGCTGCTCCTGCTGCTGCTGCTGCTGCTGCTGCTGATAATGATGATGCTGCATCTGCTGCTTGATGATGCCGATGATGCTGACGCTGCTGCTGATGACCAAGCTGATGACCCTGCCATTGGAGGCAAACTGGCCTTGAGCTTCTCGGGCCGGACCCCGCCGCGCGGCCCGCCCCCGCCCGCCCGCGGCGCCCGCG
>KQ758850.1:7655950-7673562 GCA_001462505.1 Aurantiochytrium sp. T66
CGGCGCGGGACGCCACGCACGCACGCCGAGCGCGGCGCGGCAGGCAGACGCGCGCTCAAAGACGCGGGGAGGAACACGCGGCGACCGACCTCGGGAATCGCCGAGCGAACCGCGGCGAAGACCGGCGCTAAGATGGCCAAGAGCGCGGTGGAGTCGATGATGCTCGCCGCGCTGCTCGTGCTGGCGCTCGCGGCGAGAACGACGGGACTCAAGGTGCATATTGAGGCCACCGACGAGACGCGGCGATGGTACGCCGTAGAGCAGTTTGGCCTCGTGGAGGGCGGCGTCACGGAGGTGGACGTGAAAGACTTCAAGTTCACGAAGGTTGTGCCCGGGGCGCGCGCCGCCTTCCTCGTGCACCTCGCCGACTCGGAGAACATGGTGCTCGACGCTTTCCACGAGGAGATCAAGGAAGAGTACGCGAGCGGCGCGAACAGGGAGTGCCCGATCGACAAGAAGCGCGAACTGCAGCTTATTGGCATTATTGAATTCAAGGCCGGCGACTCCCTGCCGACCTCGAAGCGGATCTCGCACGAAGTGACCGCGGGCAACGAAGGAATCTACGACATCTCCTTTGTTAGGTGCGGGCCCGACGTCGGCGCGTCGTACACGCTCGACACGGAGATGTACAACAAGGGTCCAAACTACCTCACGGCCGGCGAGATGCCCACGCCGACCATCCTTTTCCTCTTCGGGCTGGTCTTTCTGGGCATGTTCATCACATGGTCCGTGTACCTGAAGCGCAAAAAGCTCAGCGTTCACAAGGTGCACCACATGATGACAGTCATCATTCTGCTCAAGACGATGACGGTTTTCGCCGAGGCTTTTGACATGCACTACGTAAAGGTGTACGGGTCGTCGGTAACGTGGAACTTTCTGTACCACGTTTTGCGCGCCCTGCGCACGATCATGTTCTTTGTGGTGATCATCATGATTGGCACCGGGTGGTCGCTGCTCAAGCCGGCGCTGAGCCAGCGTGAGCGCAAGTTTCTCATGGCTGTTTTCTCCATGCAGGTGGTGGCCAACATCGCGCTCGTTGTGGCTGACGAGCTCACGCGCGGGTCGTCGGCCATGATGAAGTGGGAGAACGTCTTCCAGCTCGTCGACTTGGTTTGCTGTTTGGCGGTAACGGTGCCCATCTATTCGCATATCCAGTCGCTGGAGAGCCAGACGCAGATTGACGGCAAGGGCCAGATCAACCTCGCCAAGCTCAAGCAGTTCCGCAGGTTCTACCTGCTCGTCTTTGCATACATTTACTTCACGCGCATCATCGTCTTCCTGGCTGGAAATGCTATGAGCTTTCGCCACCTCTACCTGGCGCACGTCCTGCGCGAGTCGGCCTCGGTCCTTTTCTATGGCTTCATCGGCTACCTCTTCCGCCCCGTCGAAGGAAGCGCATACCTCAAGCTGCCGGCGGAGGACGGCGAGTACGGTCTTGACGACGACTACGAGGACGACTATCCCTCTGGCCGCCGCGTTGCTGCCATGGACACGGAGGACCCGCTCGACGAAGACCACTTCTTCAACGAGGACGAGCACCGTGCCGAGTTTGGCCTCGAAATGCAGGAAACATCTGGCAGCGGCCCCAAGCGCACCTCGCCGCGCAGCGGCGACCAGATGCAAACAATCTGATTGTCCCGCTCGTTGCGCCACACTGTGCATGCTAACGAACAGCCCAGAGAACAACAAACGCCACGCATGAAACAGCAGCAACAGCAGCAGCAGCAGCAGCAGCAGCAGCAGCAGCAGCAAACAAAACAGAACAGAACAAAGCAAAACAAACTGCTCGGCGAACTGCGCCACGTGCCAATCGACGCCAATTTCGTCCTCGGACCCGAAGGAGAATAAGCTGCGCCCATGGTCACCGAGCCGGTAGAAGCACTTGCAAGGGTCTAGGTCATCGACCTGGACGCAAGCTGACGCGTCTTGATGTTCCTAAAATCGTGACGATCAGTACTATGACGACGTCTGCTGGCCGGCTACTTGGAGAGCGTGGCAGGAATTCATGGTGCCGCACAGGTCTTGGGGCATGCGACGCACTGCGATGGACAACATGATTTTTGAAATGAGAGCAAGCCCAGAGCCTCCATTTCCACTTGTTCTACCTATCACAGCAGAGAGAGTATGCGGCAATTCCCTCAACACGCAAGTTCTCATCTTTGGCCGTGGCGTGCAAAGGGAGCGCGAGCCGAGAACAGCAGACACAATCCACATTGGCCAGCTGGCGGGCTGGCCGCCGAAACCTTTCAATTCGGTCATACGCGTGCAGCATCGCAAGCCGGCAGCATTCGCAGCCGAAGAACCTACATCCAAGCCCAAATTGGCAGGCTCTGACAAAGACTCAACTAGCGAGCTAGCCCTGGCCAGGCTTTTAATCTTGTCGCAAACTCCGACAGCAGCACCGGCGCCCGCGTAGAATCGACAACGGGTGCCTCTCAGTCCTTCATAGGAGCAGCGAGGGCAGCAGCCGGGGTGAGAAGCTGAGTGACGATGCGCTCCTCGTTGCCGCACTTGTTGGTGGAATATGTGGGCACGGATTTGACGTACTTGCCCCGCGTCACGATAAAGGGCTCGTAGGCTTCGCAGATGGGCGTAATGGTGGCCGACTGCACGATGGTGCTCTCGCCGTCGGCCGACTTTGCGAGGGTCGTGAGGAGGACGGCCGAGGCGCGCGTGCGAGCCGCCTCCTTGGAGATCTGGCCAAGGCCGCCCATGAGGCCGCCAAGCGAATATGCCGTGAAAGAGGTGCGCTCCCCGGCCTCGTTGAAGGAGGCCTCTGCGCGCTGCACCACGTGTGGGTGGTTGCCAAGGATGAGAGTAATACCGGCTCGCTCCCATTTCTTCGCAAGCTCGTTCTGGGCGGCAGTCGTCTGCACGACAAACTCGAGGCCCCAGTGCGGGAGGACCACCTCGGCGTCGAGGTCGGGGTGCGTGGGGCGAATGTGGTCCTTGAGGAGGCGAATGACGTCTTCGCAGTAGAGAATGTAGGGTGCCCAGTTCTGCCCAAAGGGAAAGGTGGTGCACGAGATGAGCGCAATCTTCCAGCCTTTTCGCCGCACGACCTTGTACCAGCGCTCCGGGTCGGCAATGTCCTCGTCAGAAGTGACCGTGTCTGGGTCCGTGACGCCGATGGTGAGAAACCCAAGGTCGTCGAGCGTACGCTTCGTGTAGCCGATGCCCTGGACACTCCGATCGAAGATATGATTGTTGCCGAGGGTCATCACGTCGATGCCGGCGTCCTTGCGGAGCTGCCGCGCGAACTCGCGCGGGTAATTAAAGCCTCCCTTCTTGTTGCTGCTCGTGTACAGCGTGCGAAAGTTGGCCTTGGTGACCTTGGTGACGAGTTTCCGGGGAACGGTGCCCGTGAGCGGGGCGCACGTCCCCTCAAAGTTGGAAATGACAAGGTCGGCGCTGTCCTTCCACAGGTGCGAGATCGACTTCCACAAGTACGTGTACTCTCCACGGCCGTAGACGTGGAGGTTGATGTTCTGGCTGATCATGGTATCGCCCGTGTGCGCGATGGTGATGGTTTCCGCGCGCGGGCCTCGATAGCCGTCGTCCTCCTTCACGCTCAGCGCGCCGCCGTCATTCGCCTCAAGGCCGATGTCTGCCTCCTCACTCTGTTCCATCGCTATGGCGTCATCCTCCTCGCCGTCGTCCTTGCCGTCGTCATTGTCGTCGTCGAGCACCGTGCCGCCGATTTCCATGTCCCCGAGCGCCTCCATCTCGGCGTCGATTCCGTCGGCGCCGCGCACGTTCTTCTGCACTGCGGCGGCGGCCGTGCCGGCGCTGGCGAGGTGCCTGCCGGCGGCGGAGGCGACGAGCATCAGGCCGAGCGCGGCGACGACGGCCATCATCACGCGGGTCGCGGCGGGCTTGGCGCGCCGCTCGGCCGCATCCCTGGGGCCCGGCGCGCCCGCGGGCAGCTCCGGCAGGAGCTTGTGCGACGGCGTCCGCGCCCGCATCCTCCCGGCTGCGGCGGCGCGGTCCGGCGCGGTCCGGCGGGCGCGCGGCGGGCCGGGGGGCTCTCGGGGTCTGCGCCGTTGGCCGCGGCGTCGACTCCAATTCCTTGGGAATTAGCAACGACGTTGCGCAGCCCTCGACGACGACGCGCTCGAACGGCGGACCTGGACGCCATGCACAAAGCTCCATGCGCAAAGGAAAGCTGGCTGAGCTGAGGCCCACGAGAAGGGACGCACGAGAGATTTTACGGGCATAACATAGTTGGCGGACGAGGAGGACAAGGAGGACGACGCCATCTAGGCCTACTACGTAACGTACGTGCGTGAACCCTGGTACTACGTACCATGGTACGTACGTACGAGCGAGCGAGGATGGAGAAGGAGAACTTCGACCGGGCGAGACCTCTGAGCTGGTTAGCGTAGAGATTGAGATTCTGTGGGAGAGACTAGTAAAAACGCTCGCCAGGTGCCCGAGTCGGTTTTGGTGCTTTGGCACGCAGCCTGACAAGGAATGACCGCTCCTGGACGAGGTCGGAATCCGGGCAAACTGTGCTGTGCTGTGCTTTTATGAGAAGGGAACGGCATAGGAAGCTTGTTTTGGTGGCTATGACGAATACCAAAACCCAACGAGACGGACCCCCCGCTCTCGAGAAACAAACGATTCAACAAAATATGCAACAGTTTCCGCGGCGCATGCGGCTGATGTGCAGCGGCACCAAAATGGCGGTATTCAGCGCTGTCGCTCGAAAGCTCTAATGACTTCATCCCAAGAGAACTACATAAACCGAAGAATGAAGTCGACGTGTTGCCCCGCGAAGAGCTGTCTTGCAGCGTGCCAAGTTTTGTCAGAACTTGAGCGCATGGTAAAACTTGTTGCGAAAGCGCGGCGACCGCGCGGCCAGGAGAGCTGTCCACTGGGGCTCGTTCACGCGGGCGTCCCAGGAAAAATTTGGTCGAGAGATGAAGACGGGATCAATCTGGGCCACCTCGAGGTCGAGAAAGTGGCAGAGCGACGGTGCGCCCTGTTCGGACCAAGCGACGCATCGCTCGTCGGCGGCGAGACGGTGGAGGCCATCAAGGAGGGTCGCGGAGAAGCGCTGCACGTGCTCCCGCGCTTCCCAGCGGTCCTGCAGCGGGACGCGTGACGCATATGCCTCAGAGACGGTGTCCCACCAGTACCAGGTCTTAGAGACCGGCTTGATGGTGTCCGCAAGCAGGTCGGCGGTTTCACCGCGCATGGCGGCGATGAAGTCTGCGAGATCGCCGGTGAACCCCACGTCGTCCTCCAAGATCCAGCAAAATTCGGGCTTGTCTTCGGCCGCAAGACTCTGGAACCAGAGATTAAGCGCGCAGCCGTGGAAGCCCCAGGCCAGCGAATAGACGCCGTCCCGGAGCTCGCGGACCCTCTGCAGCGTCTTCTTCTGCCTCAGCTCCTCGTCGAGCACGGGGTAGGCCCGCACCATGTCGGCCTCGCAGTACTCGTGGATCTGGACCCACTCCGGCAGGCCTTGCGCGCGGAATTTCTCCGCGGCCACGCCGGGCCCGAGCGCGGACGTATCCACGCTCACGGTCATGCCCGCCACGCTCGAGCGCAGCGCCTGCGCCCAGGCGGCCACGCGCTTGCAGGCCCCCGGCAGCGGGTTGTGCGAGCGGACCACGACCCAGGTCGCGCCCGCGGGCCGCTGCTGCCGCGCCGGCATCGTCCGCGCGCCGCCGCCCACGCGGGCGTCGCGCTCCCGAGGGCTCCCCGGAAGCCTGGCGCCGGCGCGGCCTCAGGCTCGGGCTCGGGCTCGACCGGGTTTGCGATGGCGGCGGAGACCTAGCCGTTCATGACATGACGATCCGAGTCATGATCATGATGCGCAGCGCGCGCGCGACCAAACTGGCGGCGGCCCTCGAGGAGCAGCGCGACGCAGCGCAGAGCAGCATGCCGCAGAGCAGCTTCGACTTGGCTCGGAGCGTGAACATTTGCCGCCAATGTGGCGCAGCGCCGGCAGCGACCGAGGTGGCAGATGTGTCGAGATGCCGCCCGGGTACTAGGAGGCCTCGTCCGGATGCGCGAAGCCGCGGACGAGGTGCGAGCAGGAATCACAAGCACGTCATGTCGGGCACTGGCGTGAACGGTTAGGGGATTGGAATGATCTACCTCGGCCGAGATATCCTACGTACGGGTACGTACAATGCAGGAAGGACTGCACTAGGTGACGGACATCCGCCTTCTTGCTTCTTGCGATCGCAAGGCAAGCAAAGGTCTGTCTCATCAAGAAGCTCCGGATGTTTGCATGCATCCAGAACGCGCACGCGTCGACAAACTCCATCATGGCGGCGCTCTTCGGAGAAAACCACGCGCCAATCCCTACTCGCAGGAAAGCAGAGGAGTACGCGCACAACCCAATTTAGGGAGTGTGTGCTTCCGTCACTGGTGCACACTTTCCATTGCGCGCACCCCTCCCTGGCAGCAGCGCCGTGATGGGCTTTCTGTCTGCGATGGCCCGCGGGCCGTCGTCCGCGGGCTTCTCTGCGCCGATGTCCGCTTTGCGAGAGCGGGAGAGCTTTGCGAGGCCGGCCAGGGCTCTCCGAGCCGCCTCACGGCGCTTCTAGATGACGCTGACGATGCCGATGAGGTCAGGATGGCAAAACTTCAACGCGCCGAAGGTCTCCGCCGCCGACGACGAGGACGTCGACGAGAGGACGTCGACGAGGAAGACGTCAACGGCGACGACCGCCGCGACCAGGAGAAGGAGAAGGCGAGAGCCCCGCCCGAGCGCTCAGGGCCAAGCGAGGCAACAGAAAGAGCAGCCCTCCCGAAGAGCATGGTCGAGGCCGTCGTGGTGGCGCTGCGCGCGTCGGGGCTCGCTCGCGAGGACAGCGACCGGTGGCTGCGCGCGCTGCTCCGCCGCACGACGCGGCGTCCGCGCGGGCCCGACCGCGAGCCGGGAAATGGCGCCGCGGAGTCGACGACCGGGACCTCCGAAGAGGGCGGCGACGCCGAGGCGCACCAGGAAGAGTCCAAGGAGGTCGGCGAAAGGGAGGAGAAGAAGATATTGACGGGCCCGTGCGTAGGCACGCGCGACGTCGTCGTGCCGACATTCGAGCGTCTGCGCACCCTGGCCGACAGGATGCTCGCCGACACCGCAGGGCTGCGCCGGGGCGGCTTCCAGCGCCTCGCCCACGTCCGCGACGCCAAGGGTTGGGACGTGGTCGTTTGCGGCACGCTGGGCAAGCTCGCAGCAGCCCGGACCAATGGATTCGTCCTTGTGCGCGTCCACCTGCAGGGTGACGGCGGTCTCCGGGCTCTGCGCCAGAGCGACCTAAATTGGTCCCGTCGCGTGCTCTGGCTGCTGGACTTGCGCATCGGCCTCAGGACGGCCAACGCATACATTTCCACCCTGGGCGGTGGCCACTTTCTCTGCCGTCAGCTCGATCAAGCCGAGAAGATGGCGATCCGCCAGCTCGCGGTCGCCAACTGGCTCGGCGACGCCGTCCTTGCCAGCCAGTGCCGCATTCACCTCGCTTACAACATCATGCAGCGCGGCAGACTCGGGCTTGCGCGCTGGTGGATCCTCCGCGAGTGGCGCTACGCTAACAGCGTGGGCCACGATCTTCTCAAGTCCATGCTCAAGTCCGCGTGGCACTACCGCCGTCAGCTCGTGCGCCACCGCCACGAGCTCGCGCGCACCCCACAGGACCGCCTCAGAGACAGCTTTGCTAGGCAGCGCTTCGTCCAATGAAGTTCGCTGCCCCTGCTCTGCTTTTTCGCGCCCCGCTCAAATTTGCCTCCTGACGAAACGAGACGAGAGAGCATCTCATCTGATTTTTATTTATTGTGACTTCTTTTCTCTTGGGCCTGCCTTGCTGTTGCTTGCCTGCCAGAAGTTCTTCTTTCTGTACAGATACGTACGTACCCGGGACGTATACTACGTACAGTCTGCCAAGAGCCTTTGCGTCATTCAATAGTCCGACAAGATATCCTGCGCAAAGCTGGCCGCCAGCATTCGAAAAGTGCCGCCGTCAGGCCGGTGCAGTAACTCGAGGGCTTCCCGGACGCGCTCACTCGTATGCGGCGACACGCAGCAGAGCATCTGAAGCCAGAGGCGCAGCTCACGGCTCGTGATACGATGCTTGTGCGGGATAGTACTCTTGCTCTTGCTCTTATCCTTGTTCGGGGAAATTTTGGCCCTCCCTCGCATCTCGTCCACCGCTGCATTGTGCCGCAGCTTGTAGCTCAGGTGCACGCAACGCTCGCGAAAGGCGATGCGATCTGAATCTTTCTCTTTTTCGATGCAAATTCCCAGCGTCCCATCCATCCCAAGCCAGCGTCCAAAGGCCTCCACCTCCCGCACAGCCTCCCGCGCGGCGCTCGCGCTCTCAATGCAGTGCATTTTGACGGTCTTGCGCAGCCGCAAGTGCTCGCGAATGTCCTCGGCGCGGCTCGCGATGTAATCGTTCGCCTCTGCGCATCGTCCGCCGCACTGTACGTAGCGCGCGAGTTTTTGCGAATCCGACTCGTCCGCGAGGTAGATGTCAAAGACGTCGCTCTCGCAGGAATCCCACTGCGCGCCCACGTCGACGTCCTCGACCACTTGCAGGTTTGCCAGCTCGACGCTCAGCTTTTGCGAGCTCTGCACAAGAACCTCGTTCTGCAGACACCGGGTCCTGCGGACCAAGTCCACCTCGCGCGAGATGGATGATAGGACGCTCAAAGCGTCCGCTTCATCGGCGCCGTCATTTTCTGCGTGGTCGACAGCTGTGCCCGCTGCCAAGCCCTCAGCTGAGGTCTGATGACTGTCATCGCCAAATGCACTGATCGCATCAAGGGCGCGCGTTGCAGACTCGCTGGGGGCCATCTCCTCGCTGTTTGCGAGATCGAGGTCCGCGAGGTCCATGCAAAAGTCGGTCCAAAATAGCGCGCAGACACTAGTCTTGACAGCCTGCGTCGTCCACCCCTCTCCGTGCGATTCGGCCGTCTCCTGGCTGCCCCCGAGGGCGACGGTGACGTCTTCGACGTGGCGCGTCCGCCGCTTCTTATGCGGGCTGTGCGCCATCTCATCCTCCTCGTCCGCAGCTCCATCGACATCGTCATTGTCCGCGCATGCTGGGCGACGGTCCAGGTTCTGCAGCATATTTCTCTTGCAGCAGCTGCTGCTGCGTCGGTGCTGCGGCGGATTGCTCTTGCGGCGCGCATTGCCGAGCTCCGAGAGGCTTCTTTTGACGAGAATCCCCTTGAGCGCGCCCTCATTACCGCCCACACCGGTCATGCTCGTGCTCCGGCGCGCGCGCAGGGGTGTCTGGGTCGCCCTTGGCTTCCCGCCGTCGTCCTCGTCGGCTTCCGCGCGCATCATGGCCGCCGCGAGCCTACGAAAGGGCGCCGGGCAGAACTTGCCATCGCCGCGGCCGGGGTTCCACGAGCGCCAGTAGGCCCTCTCGACGCCGCGCATGAGCGCGCCGAGGCCGACGCGGCGAACGTCGCCCGCGGTGGGCGTGCCGTCCCTGCCCACGAGCACCGCGAAGCCCCGGTCGCTGCAGACGCGGTCGACGGCGTAGGGCACCTCTCGCAGGCGCTCTCGGCAGGGGAGCAGCGCCTTCTCGCCCTCGAGCTCCGCGAGGCAGCGCGCGTACCTGCGCATGCCCTCGGGGCCGATGTTGCCGTCGTCGAGGTCGTCCTCCAGCGCGGCCCGCGCCTCGGCGCGGCAGGCCTCGACGCGCTCGCGCGCCGCCTCGGCGGTCGCCTTGGCGCGCCGCAGCTGCTCGCTGCGCGCCGCCGACGACGGCGACGTCGCGTCGCTGTCCGTGGCGGCGGCGGCCGCGGACGAGGCCGCCACGCGCGCCGGCGTCGCCGCCATCGCCATCAGCGCCGCCGGATCCCGATGCCGATGACGGACGGGCGGCGGCGAGGGTAGCGGGCGGCGGCGAAGGCAGCGGGCGGCGCGGGGCGTCGAGGCGTGGCGGCCGGCGGTCCGGCGCGGGGGCGGCGGTTCGGCGCGGTGGTGGCGGAGCGCAGGTTGCGAGTCTGATTGATTCATAGACAGCAAGGACCGCCTGCTTCGCGCGCGGAGAAGGGAACCGGGTGTCCCTAGGCGTGGAGATACGAGAAACGATAGGGACGCTTGAACCCGGGCGATGGGGAGGGAACGCGGAGAGAACGGGACCATTTTTTAAAAATAAAAACATAAGATGTTCAACTTTTGTCTGGGTGGGGAAAAGGCGGCGGGCGTGCCGTGCCGTGCCGTGCGCATGGCGCGGAGCTCGAGCTCTGCAGCGCCGGGTAGTAAAAGCCTGGCAAGTAGGGTATGAATGACATCGTGCAAAAAATACCTAGAGAACGCTTTTCATTGGCGAACCAGGGCCAGGCAGCGAGCGAGCTAGCGGTTGAAAGGAATCGCAAATCGTCGTCGCTCTACGGCGCAGAGTATGCGAGCGGGTCCTCCCGAGAATGAACGAGAAATCGAGCGGCTGTCCTATTTTCAGGAAGCGAGCGGGTCCTCGACGTCGGCCTGAAGAGGCGCGCCGGCGTCGCCCTGGGCAGCGTCGGTCCATGCGACAAAGTGGCCCGGGCGGTGCTCGACCGCGTAAAACTCCTTGGGCTGCCCGAGCACCAAGCTGTACTCCATGGTCGAGGCCCAGCGGACGCCCATGAGGTTATAATTCCACACGCCGTCCGCCGGCACGAGGAAGCTTCCAAGGAAGCGGTCCGAGAGCAGGAGCTGCGGGGTCTCAAAGCAGGACGTCGTGTATCCCTGCGCCATCTCGGCAGAGACGCCCTTGTTTTTCTCTGCCCACTCAAAGCCGGCCTCCGTCACACGGTATGCCGACAGCGAGCAAGTGCCGGGCGTGAGCGCAACGGTGATGACCACGGCCTCCTCGCGGCTCCAGCGATCGCCCAGACCCTCCACGAGTTGCACGTCCTCCGGAGCAAGGTGCTTGAACTCGTTGGGCTGCGTGTGAATCACCCCCAAGAGGTCGAGACCCTCGAGCGCAGGGTGCGAAGCGGCGCTCGGGATCGCCGACGGGAACTGAACCGAGCGATGCGTGCCTACCTGCGGCACCATGACAAGCACCTTGACCTCCTTGATCTGGTCCGTGTCCGATGGCGAGGCGCCAAACATGTACGCCGCGCACTCGGTGCGCAGGTCCGAGACGCGTACTAGCTTGGTGAGCAGGTTCTTGGGTACCACGTACGTGAGCCCATCATCGTCGGCCGCCGCGCCCTCGTTCACGTACAGGTGCTGCGTGCGCAGGTGCAGGTTGGCCGCCGAGACTGCGCGCTGCTTCCAGTCCGTCTTGGAGCGAAACGTCTGATTTTCGTACCCGGACGTCGTCTGCACGACGATCTCGTCGCCGTGCTTGTTCACCGTCCGACTCGTCAGCGTGTTCATCTTGGCCGTGTCGCGCGTTTGCTTCTCAATCTCCGCCATCTGCTGCCGTTGCTCCGAGGGCGGCGCAATCTCCATGCCCAGGATGATGTCGCGGATCTCCGAGTTCGTCAGCGACGCCACGTTGACGTTGTTGCGCTTGCCGTAGTCGTCCAGGATCAAATCCTTGAGCGCGACCTCGACCTCGATCCACTGCTCGTCCGTCAGCGTGGGCCAGACGTGGTGCGGCTTGGTCGTCGTGCTGCGATCCGGGCGCAGGATGATCTTGGTGCGCTCCTGCGAGACGTGCAGAGCGCGCAGAATGAGAATGAGCCGCGAAAACGCCGTGTACGAGGAGACTGAGCTCAGCCAGTCGTCGTAGATGTTGAAGAGCACCATCTGCGGCTCGGTCGCGTTCAGGATGAGCTCGCCAAACTTCTCAATCTTGAGACTCTCCTGAAATGGCAGCTGCAGCTCGCTCGCGCGCAACGTAATATTGGGAAAGTCGAGCATGTGCGTCTCCAGTGGGTCGAGCATGCCCTTGCGCGTGACGATGATCTGCTTCGGCTGCTCCTCCACGGGCAGGGAGCGAATCAGCGCGGCCGTCTCCTCGGCCGTCTTCCACTTGGCGAGCTGCGACCGACGTTTCTGGCCGGCCCACACGCTCGTGTGAATGATCTTGAGGAAGAGCTGGCCCGTGCGCGGGTTGAAAATAAAGACTGCGCCATTGATCGGCTTCGTCGTCATGTTGCCGTCGTTGGTAGTGTGCGTCGTCACGCGGTAGACGTTCGAGTCGTCGACGAACCAAATTGTCTGCGCCGAAAACAGCTCGCCATAGTTCGAGCTCGACAGGTGCGGCTCCGTCGGCTCCGAGGAGTAGAGCTGCAGGCCCTTGCGAATGCGCTCGCGTAGCACGTAGAGCGCCGGGTTCGCCTTCATGATCTTGGTCATGCCCTGAGACATGAGCGGCTTGAGGCCCGGGAACCAGTTACCAAAGCCAGAGTGCAAGTTGTAGCACAGGTCGATGCCCAGCAAGAGCCCCGTCGGCGACGGGTACAGCGTCATGTTGTCCGTCGTATAGTCGAGGAACTTGGCGCGCACGTAGCGCTCAATGTCGTGCGAGTCGTAGTCGCCCCAGCGCAGCTGCACGTCGATCCAGTACTTGTTCGAGGTCACGCCCGTGTCGTAGGCGTCCCGGTGATCGTGCAAGAGGCTCGGCTTGGAGACTTGCCACTTTTGCGATCCGAGGAGCAAGACGTCCGCGCACGAAACGTTCATCTTGTACGACTTGCGCGGGTGGATCGTCTCCTTCTGCACCGTCTCAATGTCCAAGAGTTCCATCTGCTGGTCCAGAATCTGAGCAATGTCCGTCGTCACGCTCTCGTGGATCTTCTGCCACAAGTGCGCGCGGAAGATCTGGATCAGCGAGATCTTCAGCGTCGGGATCTTTCCGTGCATAAAAATGCCCGTCAGGTCGAGCTGGACCTGAAAGCCCACATACACCGAGGAGCGGTTGATCGTCGGCGACCACCACAGGGTAAAGCGCCGGTTCGGGATCTGGTTCAGACCCGTCCGTTGCGCGTTCGTGAGCTTGTTCTTGAGCGACATGGCGTTCTCGAAGCCGGAGGACTTTTCCCAAAAGAGGCCCTCCCAGGAGGTGAAACCTGTGCCCTTGAACATGGTGTGCTCCAGAATGCCCTCAATGCCGCCTAGCGCCTGGATGACGTCCGTGCGGTAGGCATTCAGGTTCCACAGCTTGCCGTCGTGCTTGGTGTGCGTCCAGTAAAACGTCGAGAACCGCAGCATCTGGAACTGCTCAAAGTAGTTTCGCGCGCGCCAGCCCTTGTCGTACGCGAGCGTGTGCCGGTCCTTGCTAAAGAGCGTGTTGATGCGTGGAATTCCGCGCGACCACGAGTCCTCCAGGTCCTCGAGCGTCAGCCGCCGATTCTGGGCCGTGGCCTCTTGCCGCTTGAGCGCGTAGTCGGCCCAAACCCGCTGCGAGTCCATAATCTCCGACTCCCACGGCACGACGTAGCGGTACAGGTTCGGGATCATGGCGTCCTGCTGGTGGCCCATGCCCATGCGGAAGTGGGTCGTCTCGGCGTTGACCGACTGCTTGGCGTAACGCAGGTCACTCGCAGCAATGAGCACGTTGCCCATGCTCAGCATGCCGAGACCGCCGACCTCCTTGGGCGAGTACATGACCGCAGGCGGGAAGCGCTTCGGGTCCTTCGAGTTCAGGCCCATCTTAATGCGCGTCTGGATCTTGTTCTCGCACTTGACCAAGAGGTCGAGCAGCTCCGGCGTGCAAATCACCGCCTCGCGGTAGAGCACCATGAGGCTGATGAGGGCCGAGTTCCACTTGTTGGCCACCTTGACAAAGGTCGTGCTGCCGGACGACAGCATGATCTGCCGCACGCGGTTCTCAAAGCCCTTGACCGCCTCCTCGGTCACGCGCAGGTACGCCATCGCCGTGCGCTCCTTGGTGCGCTCGTTCTGTAAGGCCCAGACGCCGTCCTTGAGCGCCGAGAGCGAGTTGTCTGGGGTCCGGCACTTGGGCAGGATGCGCACCTCGAAGCCGCACATGTCAAAGAGCACATTCGGGTTGTCCTTGGAGTACACGCTGACAAAGGCGTCCTCCCACTCGATCGTGGTGATGGAGCGCGGCAGCCGGTTCTTGATGCTCCAAAAGGTTGCGCGTCCCAGGTTCACGTCGTGCTTCATGAGCCGCATGCGGGCGTCGCGAGGCCAGCACTTTTTGTTGTTGTACCCGACCACGTTCTCGTTGTTCGGGTCCGGGTGATCCGTGAGGAACCGCTGGATCAGATCGCGCGAGTCCTCCTGGTCGAAGCGGAAGAACATGTAGATCTGGTCCACGTACCGCGTGTACATGCGGATCGGGTGCTGGATCTCGGTCTCGGCGTCCTTGAAACCCAGAAAGTCGTTCGGAAACTCGGGCGGGCCCGCGATCTCCGTGGCCCGGCTCAGACCGAGAATGAGGATGTCCAGCACCAAGCCATAGTACTGAAACACAAAGGAGGCGAACCCGAGGCCGCGAATGAGGCCGTACGAGTTCGTGTGGCTCATGTCCTTGTAGTTGAGCACAATGTTGTTCTTGGCTGTGATGTAGTCGGCGATATTGTGGTCAACCACCAGACGCAGAAGCCGGTTCAGCAGGGTCAGGTCGATCTTGTCGAAGACGTGATCCAGCTTGGCCTGCAGCATGACGCCGCACTCGCCGCGCGCCGTGGACCAGCCGTCCTCCAGGTTGTTGATGCCCTGGGCCCACTTGTAAACGAGGAGCGGGGGCGGCTCCGAGTCGGCCGGCTTGACCCAGTTCGGAAAGAGGTGGCGCTTGTCCGCCTCGTACCAAAGGTACTGGTCCAGGTAGGCGTCCGTGAGCTTTTCCATGCTGTCAATGTGGTAGACCGGCTGCAGGTGCGAAAAGTAGTCCTTGAACTCAATGTCGACCTCCTTGAAGGCACGTTGCGTGAGCAGGTGACGTTTGATGCGCGAGAGCGCCTCGTGCGGGTTGTCGTACGCCTGCTCGACCAGCGCCAGCTCCTCGCGCTCCTTGGAGTTGAGCCGCAGCGCGTTGACGTAGCGCTCCTTGAATCGTTCAAGAGCAAGGATCAGCAGCTTGGTGTCGTGCTTGTACGAGAGCGGTGGGAACGGGATGTGCGAGAACTTACGCGACTCGAGCCAGTGCACCATGGTTGTGTAGATGGCGACGGCCTCCTCCGCAGAGACGTACGGCCCGTCCTTGAGGTAGTTGTGCTGGCGCTCCTGCTCGGCCTTGAGCCAGAGGCGCGTCATGCGGCCGAGGTTCTTGATGACGACCATCTTCTCCAGCGTCGCGCCGCGCCGGATGCGCTCGCGGTTGTAGTGAGTGACGTTGGCCCACCAGTCGGCCTTGGACTTGACGTAGCGCAGGATCATGTTTTCGATGGGCTGTGGCATCCCCGGGACCTTCCAGCTCACGTTAGCCTTGTAACAGCGCCACGCTTCGGAAAGGTGCGCCAAGATCTGTTTGGCCTTGTTGCCGGCCATGCCCTCGGGCATCATGTCGAGGATGTCGTGGATCACGGCCGCGCGCAGCTGCAGGTCGTAGTGGGACTCCACGCGCTGCTTGGTCACCGTCTTGGCGATGCCCTTGCTGTGGCGCCCCTCCATGTTGCGCCCCAGCAGGTTGCCGAGCCAGCCCTCGAGCAAAGGAATGATGCCGCGGATGAAGTTGAGCCAGACCTGCCAGTTCGGCGCCCACACGCCCACGCCCGGTCCGCGCTGCACCGGGCCCGTGTTGAACCGGTAATAGATGACGTGTTTGTACATTTTTGCCTTGCGCAGGCTGTGCATGGCCCGGTACTTGTGCCTGTAGATCCCGGTCAGGCCGCCGACGTGCGCAAACACGTACTGAAGACCGTCCGCCAGCTGGAAGGCGTCCACGCTGCCAAGTCGGTACTGTACCACGCTGTCTACCACCATCTTGACGAGCCGCAGCAGCTCGCGCAAGAGGTGGAAGGCGTTGCCGAATCGGGACTTTTTCCGCTCCTTGGTCGTCAGCGTCTTGGTCGGTTTGAGGTTGAAGTTGTAGTCCAGGTGCAGGTACTCTAGGTTCTTTTTGTGGATGAGCAGGTTCAGCATGTTGTGACCCTGCCGCACGACCTGGAGCCCGGCTTCGACCCAGTCGATCTCCGTGCACTGGAAGAATTTGGTTCCCTTGAGACTCAGCAAGAGGTCGCGCCGGGGCGCACGCGGGACCTGCTCCCCGGCGCGCTGGCGGCGCCGAAGGAGGAGGCGCGAGAGGTGGAGCTTGAGCAGCCGCTGGTAGCTCACCTTGACTTTGGTCGGGTACCCGCGCGGCGCATGCTCCATGTACCAGTGGTCTACGAGCTTGACGTCGATGCAGCGCCGAGTATTGCCAGACCGTTTGTTGAAGGGGGCTGGGGCCCAGTACAGCTCGAGGCCGTTGTGCGTCGACGGCGTGTACAGTGGGACGTCTTCGAGAAGCGGGTCTGCGCACGCGTCCGGGAGCTCAAACTCTTTCTCCTTGGGAGCGCCGTCCTCCGGCTCCTCCGGCTCGGCAGTGTCGCCATTTGAGGCCGCGGCCGTGTCGATGCCGTTGGACTGCGGCGCCGCTGTTTTCTTGCTGCCCCTGCCGCCACGAAAGGAAGAGATTGGGTGAATCGAGGCGTCAAAGTAGAAGGGCGGCAGGTCCGGGTCTTCTGCCCGCACGAGCGCCAGTGCCGGGTGGTGGTACGCTGCGTGCACGATTTTGCGCGGGCGCGAATTGTAAACGTGTGGAAATGCCACCTTGTATTCGGTCCGGATCGGTTTGCGCACGATGATCTTGTTGATGTCGTTGAACTCGTTCCAGTCCTCGTCCTGGTCCTCGAGATCGCGGAACAAGGGCTCGAATTTGGGCCCGCCCGGGACGGCCTGGTTCAGCGACTTGGCCGTGAGGAGCGCTTCCTCGGTGAACAGGTAGCGGCGGTTCTCGTCGTGGCTGTCGGGCAGCAGCTGCGAGGCAAGGCGGTGCAAGTTGCCGAGCGTGTCCACGGGAAGACGCCACTTTTTGTAGCTCTCACCGTTGATGAACTTGGTCTCCATGAGCGGCTTGTGGTCGTAGAACCAGTCGATTACGGCGGCGTCGTCCTCGCTGTCGAGCTCCAGTTCGATGGCCTCGAGGGGCTCCACCTCCATCACGTTGTCCATGTAGTCCATGGGCGGCTCCTCGTCGTCAAACGGCGGGAAGCGCATGCGTTTAAAGTGCCGGCGATCCCTCTTCTCGCGGCGCATCATGATCCACATGGTGCCCCACTGCGCGAGGTAGATGGGCTCGACGACGCGCGGCGTCTCGTTGACAAAGGTGATGGCGCCGGTCAGGTGGTAGAGCACCTTGACGTTGCGCACCTGCTCCCAGGGCATGGGCATGTTCTCCAGGAGCTTGTACAGCGCGTGCGGCACGTACTTGAGCGCGCCGAGGTAGACGCGGCGGTCCGTGCGGTACTTGCTGGAGCTCATGTCGCCGTGGTCGCGCACGATCTTCCGCAGGTGCTCGGGCGGCAGGAGCTCCTTGTTGGCCTCGGCGGCGCCGCCGCGCTTCTTGGGGCCGTGCCTACGGCCCTGGACCTTGCGCCATGCGCCGGAGAGCTCCTCGGCCGTCGCCTGCTGCTGCTCCTGCTGCGGAGGCGGGCCTCGCGGGGCTCGCGGCCTCGCGAGCCCCGGCGGCGGCGGCGGCGGCGGCGGCGCGGCCGTCATGGCGCTGCCGCGGGGATGCCGATGATCCTGTCGATGA
>KQ758850.1:7675608-7688460 GCA_001462505.1 Aurantiochytrium sp. T66
CACGTGCACGCCTGGATGGCGCCGCGGATGCTGATGACGACTCCGCCCGCCCGGGGCCCCCTCGCGCTACGCGCGGCCGCGCAGCGTCCGTCGCGTATGCCCGACGGCCGCTGTCGCCCGCTCGCGCTCGAGGGCTCCGCCGCGCGGCGGGCGCTGCAGGCTGGGCGGAGCGGCGTTCTGACGCTACACGGGTACTACTAGTAGTACACTGCGGAGCAGGAGGAGTCCAGCACGCGCGAGGACCAGCACGACGACGACGACAACGACGACGACCGACGAGCAAGAGCACAACGCGCAAGGCTCGGCTGTGACTGACAGCAGTCACAACACCTTGCACGAGGAACGAACTTGGACGGAGGGAGAAGCTCTGCAGTGCAGAGCAGCGACGACTTGACGGCGACTGTCTGTCGGTACCAGGAGTACGTAATGCCTTGCCTAGCTAGGTTCGAGGAAGCGACTTTCGGCGATGACGCTCCGCGCAATTCATCATCTGGATGATCTGGTTACTACTACTTTCCCCCCCGTCGCACCGCTCGCACCGCTCTCGCACTGGCACCGACTTGAACGCCGCGACACCGAAGTGGCGCTGGCCTACTTTCGCCTGGAGATGTGGAGCTGCTTGAAGGGCGTGGTGCTGGGCGGCTGCTTCTTGCCGGACTGCGCGCTCGCAAGGTCGGCCTGGGCGCCGCGCTTCATGGGCGATTGCGAGGCGGTCATCATGAGCGAGGCAGCCGAGCCGGAGGACGACGAGGACATTGACGAGGAGGTCTTCTTGAGCCCGCTTCCCGGGGCCCCGGCAAAAGGCGACGGTCGGACGCGCTGCGAAGAGGCGGCCACGGGCATGGCCTCGCGAGCGCGGCGCGGGCGCGATTGGTACGGCGGCGTTTGCGTGCGCTCCGGTCGCGCCAGCAGGCGACCCGGCGTCTGCTTGGAGAAGAACGTCCGCTCGGCCGGAGCCGCGCCTTGCGCCCCCTGCGGCGGTCCCGAGGATCCAGGAACTGCAGCGGCCTGAGAAGGCTGATTCGCATCCCCGGCCGCCAGGGATGACGACGGGCCGCGCCGCGAAAAATAGGCCGACCGCGGCGCCGGGGAGGACGCCGGTGCAGCGCTGGGCGTGCCAGAGTAGCTGCGGGCGGGCATGGGGCCGCCGTTTGCGACTTGCGGCGGCGGCGCCGACGGCGCGGTTGCGGCTATGCTCGCGGAAGAAGAGGACAAAGACGAGGCCGAGTTTTCTAGAAGGCCGCCAAGATCGTGCATCGTGCGCGGCGCCAGATTGTGTGGCGTACTGGAGGCCGTCTGCACGTCAACGAGGAGACCGCGCACCCTGAGGCGGTTCGAGGTCTTGCCATTCCCATTCTGCTGCATGTCCTGCTCGTGCGCAGCGCGAGCCAGCTCCGAATTGTTGTGCAAAATGTGCAAGGCTACCAAGAGGTCGTAGGCGAGGCGAGACTCCGGGGTCTTGGAGCTCCGGGCCTTTTCCTCGAGGACGGCCGCGACGGTCTTGCGCTCGTCGAAGGAAAACGGGGTCTTGAGCATGATCTCCGAGAGAAGCGCGCGGGTGGCGCGCGGATCCTGCCAGACGCGCTGCCAGACGCGCTTGAGCACGCCCTCGAGCGCGTTTTCGAGGACGGGCGGCTGGCGCAGGAGCACGAGCAGCTGCATCCACCGCTGGCGCCAGCAGCTCTTGTCGCGCTCGGCCCACGCGATGTCGTCCATGAGCACTTCGAGCACGGTAAAGCGGTTCGGATGCGTGCTGGGCCAGAGCCGCTCGCCAGCCGTGTTGTAGAACTTGAGAGCGGCCATGCCCAGGCTGCGCTCGCGGAGCGCCTTAATTACGTACAGGCCGTCGGGGCAGCGGGTGTCGAGGCCCGGGGCCCGCTGCAGCCACAGCTCGCGCAGACGAATTGGCGCGAGGAGGCCGACGACGTGCATCGAGGCCTGCTCGACTTCCTCGGTCACCATGACCGTCCGGTCGTCCGAATCCGAGTCCCTGCCCACCGAGGCGGCACCGCCAGCGCCGCCTCCCTCGTCGCCTGGAATGTGCCGGAGGAGCACGAGGCCCGCCACGGCCCGCGCCAGCGCATGCTCCAAGCCGGAAATCTCTGCAAACTCTTGAGCTAGCATCTGAAAGTTCTCGCCGACCTCGGCGAGGCCCCAGTGCCGGACGGCCTGCGTGGCGGTGAGCAGGCAAAAGAGCATGGCGCACCCGAGCAGCTCGGTGGCCCGCTCATTGCGCACCATAGCGACGCACTCGGGGTCCGTGGCTCGCGGGCCGGCGTCGAGCGCGTCGCTGTCGGCAAAGGTCATGGTCAGGATCTGCTGGTAGCTCCCGTCCGCCCCGGAGTGCCCTGGCTCGCAGAGCCAGGCCTCGGCCTTGGCAAGGTCAGCGTCCGGGGCGAGGGCGTCGACGGCCTGGGCAATGGCCAGCTGCCTGCGCAGGACCTCGAGGGCGTCGATGACGTCGCGCTCGGTGTGGCGAAGGCCCTCCTGCAGGACCCGCACCCGGGCGTCGTCCCTCTGGACCTCGTTGCGCTCCGCCTCGAGCTCGTCGCGCTGCAGCGAGAGCATGTGGCCGGCCACCACGGCGCGCACGCGCGTCTTCCACGCGGCCTCGCGCCACGCGCGGCCGCGGTCGCCCAGGCAGGCGGCGGCCTCGCGCCGCAGCGCCTCCACCTCGGCGTCGAGCCATGTCAGCGCGCGCCGCTGGCCCCACGACTGCCCGCCCCACTTCGGGTCCACCTCGGCCTGCAGCACGCGCCGGGCCCGCGCCCACGCGCCGCGCTCCGCGACCTCCGCCATCGCGCGTCCGGGCGATTGATTCGAGTCTGCGGCCAACGACGACGACGCACCATATCTCCTATTGTATGTATGGTACCAAGGGTATCCGGCTACGCGTCCACGAGCGCCGGGCCTGCGAAGGGCCCCTCGACCAGGACCTCGAGCGCGAAGAACCCCGCGGGTTCGCATGGACGCAGACGCGCAAAGCACTACTTACGTAGTACGTACTTGTACGTTGGCGGAGTAGTATACTATACTATCCAATCCAGGATAACACGCCGATGACCACGCCGGACCCCGCGAAGGTTCTCGATGAAGACGCGAGGCATGCGATGGCGGCGCCATGGAGAATGTCGAGCAAGCTGGCGAGAAGTTCGAGGTGAGATTCACAATGAGATAAAATTATGGCGCAGAAGTCGAAGGCAGCTCTGACAAAAGACGAGTCCAGCATCCTGACCCACGGTCAGTAGAAGGCTTGCAGAAGCGTGCTCTTGATGCATCAGAGCTCGCTCGCTCGCAAAAGAAGGCACGAGCACGGAGAGGCTTCAAATGATAACGCAAAGCAGTAAAGCGCCGCCATCTTTAGGCTGACCGGGCTTCTCAACTGCTGCGTCTGAGCAACGAGCCCTGCGTCTACGCCGCCGACGACAGCTCGAAGGGGACTACTCCCCCAGGATACAAGAAAATGGTTCGTGCGGCAGCCCTCGTGTCGGCACTCTATGTTGGAGTGCGGAGAGACGGCCTCGGTACGCAGCATGCCGACAAGAACTGCTGAACAATTCTCTACACCTCAAAGGAGCTGGTTTGGCGGTTTGCAAGCACGTAGTGCGGGAACTACGTACTATGTACGTACGCACGTACCCGGGTACGCACGTCCCTGACTAGTCAGTCACATCACAGAGCCCGAGTTGGCCCTGATGCTGACATGGTCGCCAGGGAGCAGTCAGAAGGAAGTTTTGGCTCCTGCCCCCGAGGACTTCGAGTCAATGTGCAACGAGTATCCGCAAAGTGTTTCAGAAAGCGGAAGAGCTTGCGCACGTCGTCGTCCTTTCCGTGCTGTCACCACCACAAGCCGCTGAGACGTCCTCCGGCAGCGCAGTCGATAAAGTTGGCGAGCAAAAATCGCCCAGAAACGTACGTATGCTCTTCTGCGTCCGAGTCACGGCAGGACGCTACCACACACGGCAAACCGCTGGGCCAGGTGTCGGCGCCGGCGGTGCGCGACGTCGGCGGTCGGGGCGCGCGGGATTCATCGCCAGTTGTCGGTGCAATCACTTGTCGTGCGGTCCCTGTCGAAGTCCCCAGCTCAGCGTTGCGCCGAAACCGCCCTGGTCCGGTATGAGATGCGCAGTTCAAGAATCAGTGTTCGCTATTAGCTATCTGGGCCCGGGTTCAGGGCGTTTGGGACATCCCTGCCGGTTCATTTACGCGATTACGCGGTGCGATCCTACGACGATGCCGACGATGCTGGCCAACCACAATCTCGACGTCCGGCAGACCTCGATCTTGCAACGCGAAGCTCGCAAGGAATTTCGCAAACAAGGCATCAATCAAGAGAAGAAGACTCAGACCTAGAAGCAGGAGTGCAGCATGCTGCCCGAGGCCGAGAGCGAAGTGGTGACCGCGCAGCCGGCGGAAATCCTGCATGGAAAAGAGGATCTGGAGCTGGCGAAAGGCGCGCCTCTGGCCGTGGTGAAGCCGGAGGAGGATCCGCCTAGCGATGTCAAGACCGCGGAGGCCCTCGAGGTCGTCCCCAAAATGTACCTTTCCGAGGACCCGAAGCGGCCGCTCCTCTTTGTGGACACGCACGGGGACGTGTACACGTATCTCCTCAAGCCGTGGAGGTGCGTGGTGCTGATTCTCCTCATGGAGCTGCTGGAGCGACTCTCGTACTACGGCATCAACTTTACGCAGACCGCGTACCTCACGGGCAGCTACGGAGACTGGAGCCCGCATCTGACCTCGACGGAGGCGAGCTCGTGGGTCCTAACCTCTACGGCGGTGGCGTACTCGGTGCCGTTTCTGGGAGCGATTCTGTCGGACGGCTTCTTGGGCAACTACAAGACGATCCTGTTGTTTTCGACCCTGGTCTACATTCCCGGCTTGCTCATAATCGCCCTGTGCACCAAGGAGAGCATTTTCGGAGATGCGGCCTCGTATCCGACCTCGCTGCTTGCGGCCGGGCTTCTCGGCCTGTACCCGATCGGGGCGGGCGGCATCAAGGCGTGCGTCAACGTCATGGGCGCGCAGCAGTTCCACCCCGTGCTTCAAAAGAGCCAGGTATCCAAGTACTACGTCTGGTTCTACATGTTCATCAACGTGGGAGCGCTCGTGGGCGGGATTGCCATCCCGATCATTATCCAGAGCAACGTCTTTGCGGCCTACATCATTCCCGTGGTGGGTCTGAGTCTCGGCGTGGCCGTCTTTGTGCTGGGCACGCCGCAGTACGTGCGCGTCAAGCCGCAGGGCAGCGACATTTTGGAGAGCCTGATGGCCCTGGCGGCAAGCTTTGGCCAGTGCCCACCGAGCCTCGAGCGCACGAAAAAGAGCCAAGGGGGGATGTACGATGACATCTTTATCGAAAAGGTCAAGGTGATTGGTCGGCTCGTCCCGATCATGCTCGCGGTGGTGCCCTTCAACATGGCATACGGGCAAATGTCCAACGTCTTTGTCATCCAGGGCACTGTGATGCAGCCTGCGGGATTCATTGACGCCTCGTGGATGCAGAACTTCGATGCCTTTTCCGTGCTCCTTTCGGGCTTCGTGCTGGGGACCTTTGTTTTCCCATGGCTTGAGCGGTTGGGCCGCACGCCGCACATGCACACCAAATTCGCGATCGGATCGGCGCTCGGGGCGCTCGCGCTCATCGCCGACGTCATCATCGACTACGAGATTCACGCTGTATACGCGTCCTCGGGCGAGAAAATTAGCCTGCTTTGGCAGGTGTTTCCGTTCTTCTTCATCGGGATGGGCGAGATCTTTGCGATCTCCTCGGCCTATGACGCGGCCTTCAAGCTCAGCCCGGTCGGCATGAAGTCCTTCGGATCCGCGTTGAACCTCTTCATGATTGGCGCCGTCCCGAACTTTATCTCCGAGGCCATCCTCAATGCCTGCACCGTTTGGTTCTCCACCGCAAGCGGCAGTACGGACCTAAGCACAATCGAGGCCTACTCACAGGCTCAGGTCTACAACTACCTCTGGGTCCTGGTGGGCATTGCGCTTCTTGGCGTGGTCGTCAACCTGCTTCCGCAGCTCCAAGTATTTTACTCCAAGACCGAAGAGAAGTCTGCGGCGATCACCGCGGCCTCCGCCCGCTCCTAAAATTGTACAAATCTCAATTCACCAATCTGAATGATCAATCATGTTCACGATCAGTCGACTGATCGTAGATCCGACCGCCCGGGCGCCGGTGGGACGACAGAAATCTTGATAGTGACGCTGCCGAACGCGCTCGGCGCTCGCATCGGGCTTATCGGGAGCACGAAGGCGTGTCGCACCGTCACCGACGAGAGGTCCGCACCGCGCGTACTGTGACTGATGAACGTACGTAACCCCCTGGTCACCGACGTGGGAATTGCGAGGATCGGAGAGCCGTCCACATAAGTGGCCCGGCGAAAGGGTCAAGGGCCACGTGCAGTTTTCAGTCGGCACTTGAGTTGAAACTCGCAGGAAGCAAAGTTGCTGCTCGTGCAGCGCGGCTATTCGCGGTGGTGGTCCCGGCCTCATCAGCAGCACAGCACGATGTGCCTATTCATCATTCGCAATCGTCCGCCAAGGCTGAAAATGGCACAGTTCGCAGCGGATTAAGGGCCAGGAATTCATTCGTCATCTGGCACGCTAGGCCTTGATGGAGGAGCCATGGTCGATTCAGGTTATTGCGTCATCGTGCCCTGGTATGATGAGCAAACTCACCGGCCGGTCAATTCCTCGCGTGGCCTCATCAGCACGTTGTAGTCGGTCGCGACGCTAGTCCGGAGCAAGTCCATCGCTGCCGATATCTTCCGGCCTCTTTCGTACGTACTACCTCCAAAGTCCTAGCTGCGGGAGAAAAGTCTCATGGCCACGCAGCAGGTCGTGATTTTGAGAAGTTGAGGTTGATTGGCATTGAGACACAATTTGAGAGCGCTTGCCAATGGGCAGCGCAGCGAGCGCCGCGTCATTGTCCCAGGAATCCAGGATGCCGAGGTCGACCCCGAGCTCGATTGGCGCGATGGAACGCCTAGCCTTTGTGGCAATCGTGTTCGGACCGCGCTTGGGAGGCTCCCTGCTGGCAGCGAGCTCATCGGACGGCGCACCAACAACCGGCGGCGCTCAAGACTTGAAGACTCGACACGGGCCGCGCCAATGGCAGGCAGTCGCCTGAGTCGCGGCGAAAGGACTCTCTCATAACCTCACTATCATGAACCAGGGCATGCAATCTTGATCAGTGGCAGATATGATCTTGATGTGAGTAAAGCACTGCCCATTCAGCGAGCCGCGTTGCAGGGTGGAAGCTGGCTAGTTCGCCTCGCCTCGGCCCCGGAAGCGACATAGACCGATTGACCGCGCGAAAGCAGCGAGATCGCCGGCAGGGCGGCGCTTCAGGGGGGGACGGACGATCATTGTAAGGCAAGGCAAGACAAGGCGAGGCGTCGGGAAGACTCGCCGAGGGTCGCACTGCGAAGTTCGAGCCACCGCTCACGACAACGCCGACACGTCGGGTGCAATCGTGCCAGCGATGATGACGACGTTCACGGCGTGAAATAAGGCCTGTCGACGCAACAACCGTTTCGTCCCTGGCCGCGCCGGCACCGCTGAGAATGCTTCCCTTGACGCTGACCTGCCCTGATAACGTGGCCGAGCCACGCAAATCCTGGCGTGCTCAGCCTTCTCGCGGAGCGCCCCGCTGAGCGCCGCGACCGCGGCCACTCGTCCATTCTGATCGAGTCTGCGAGTCTAGGCCTAGACTAGCAAGTCTAGGCCTAGACTAGTCTCGCGAAGCGCGCGGAGCCTCGTGCCGAGGTGTGGGCAGTGAGCGTGCCTCGCGAACTTCCCTCCGGCGCCAGAATTCGGTCAAAGGCAACCACGGTTCAGTTTGCGCGGTTCGAGGCTGGCGGCACCACGTGCCACGAGCGTTGGCCCTCTTGCGGCTCAGGACGCGCCCGCCATCGGTCGGTCCGGATGACCCATGCCGCTCGCCGTGCCGACGCCAGGCCTCCCATCCCTGATATTGAGAGCGGTGGCGGCAGTGTGGACGAGTCATCGCGCGGACCAAGGTCCTCTTGCTTGCTGTTGGATACCGAAGCCGTGCCGCCGAGACCTGGAGCTGCCGAATTATGCCGCGAGCGAACGCTGGCATCCTGGCACGGGACTGGACAGCGCAGCGGGTGGGAGTCGAGTCAACTTGAAGCCCGAGCCGGGCACCAGCGGTGCGGCCAGCACGGCAAGAAGCCCTGACGCGTCGATTGGCGCGTGGGGAAGCTGATGAGCGGTCGAAACCCATCCGTGGTCGCCGCCACTCCGCTCGCGTGCTTTGCTACGATGGCCGCGTGATCGCATTGCTTTCACGTGGTGGAGACCGCTGCCGTTGAACCATGATCTTGATGCGGCGAGGCCGCGAGAAGACAATGGTCCGCCGATCCGCCGCACTGTGGGGCGGGGTCGAACTTGAAGTTTGACGACCGAACAGCCAATCGAATGCTCAGGCCCCGCGTCAGGCCCTGCTCAGTAGCCAGTCATCGCTCCGACACGCGCCGCAGTGCCATCTGAATTGGCCTTTGGCGTTGCTAGATTGGGACGGCGACACGGCTGCCCTCCGCAGTCGTTCCGTTCGATCGTCCTGGTGCGGCACGGGTCGAACCATTGATGGAGCAAAATACGAGCGCGAAAATACGAGCGGCACGAGCAAGCATGTGGAAGAATTGCGTGGCACTCCGGTCGAAGCACGCCATCAGTTTCGGGAAGCCTCGGAACTGAGCAACGCGCACGCCGCTCAGTGGGACGCGTGGAGAGGCACTTCCGTCTGTCCTGTCGTGTCCTGTCGATTTGCCGGCGTTTGATGCATCGCACATGCGTCGCATGAGGCGCGCTGAAGGACAAAGGGATCCTCTCATCTAGGCCTGAGAGGTCGTTGGCACGCGAAAGCTGAATTGTAATTGCATCAGTAAACGAGCAGGGCCGCCCAGCCGTTCGTTGCTGCTCGGAAGACGATCGTCCCGAACGGGGCGATCCTACGCGAGCATGCTCGCAACCACGCCGCAAAACAAGACAACGGAGCAAAACCTCAACTCGAGCCCGGACAGAAAAACCAAACCTGCAACCCGCAAACCCTCAAAGCAAGTTCATCCGGAATAGCGCTTGAGCCAAGCCAAGTCACCATGCTTCCCAAGGAGAAGGACCTCGAGGTGGCCCGATCGGACGTGCCACAGCAAGAGGAAGTCTTTGACTCCGCGGCGGTGTCCCCAGAGAATGACCTCCCTGATGATATCTACTCGGAGGAGCAGCTCGAGCTGGTCCCCACCGTGTACCGCTCCGATGATCCGCGGCGCCCTCTCAAGGCCAAGGACGCGGCGGGCAACGAGTACACGTATGTGCTCAAGCCCATGTGGTACTGCGTGGTTCTGATCCTGCTGATGGAGCTCCTCGAGCGCCTCTCGTACTACGGTATCAACTTTACGCAGACTGCGTACCTTACGGGCACCTACGGCGACTGGAGCCCGCTCCTGGGCTCGACGGAGGCGAGCTCTTGGGTTCTGACCTCGACGGCCATTGCCTACTCGGTGCCGTTCCTGGGCGCCATCATCGCCGACGGCTTCATCGGCACGTACTGGACCATCATTCTGTTCACGAGCTGTGTATACATTCCGGGCCTGCTTCTCATCGCCCTCTGCACGCGTGAGAGCATCTGGGGCGGCGCGTACCCGCAGAAGCTGCTGGCGGCCTCGCTCATGGGCCTGTACTCGGCGGGCGCCGGCGGTATCAAGTCGTGTGTGAACGTGCTGGGCGCGCAGCAGTTCCACCCGCTGCTGCAAAAGGCTCAGATCTCGCACTACTACGTGAACTTTTACATGTTCATCAACATTGGCGCCATTGTCGGCGGCATCGTCATCCCGCTGATTACGCAGATCAACGTCTTTGGCGCGTACATGATCCCAGTGTGCTGCCTGACGCTCGGTCTCGTCGCCTTCATCGCCGGTACCCCGCGCTACGTGCGCATGAAGCCTCAGGGTAGCGACATTCTGGAGAGCCTCAAGGCCGTGGCGGCGAGCTTTGGCCACTGCCCGCCCAACATGGAAAAGGTCAAGGAGAGCAATGGCGGAAAGTACGAGGACGCCTTCATCGAGAAGGTCAAGATCATCGGCCGCCTCGTGCCCATCATGCTCGCGACCGTGCCCTTCAACATGGCCTACGGCCAGATGGCGAGCGTCTTCGTGGTCCAGGGTACCGTCATGCGCAACGTTGGCATGATTGACGCCTCGTGGATGGAGAACTTTGACGCCTTTGCGGTCATCTTCAACGGTCTCATTGTCAGCCGCGTCCTCTACCCTCTGCTGGAGCGCCGCGGCATCCACCTGCACATGGCGACCAAGTTCTCGATCGGCACCTTTTGCGGCGCGCTCGCCATCCTCACGGACGTCATCATCGACTACAAGATCCACGCGTCCTACGAGGCGACGGGCGAGCCCATCAGCGTCATGTGGCAGATCTTCCCGTACTTTTTCGTGGGCGCCGGCGAGATCTTTGCCGTGTCCTCGGCGTACGATGCCGCCTTCCAGATCAGTCCTGACGGCCTCAAGTCGTTTGGTTCTGCGCTCAACCTCTTCATGGTCGGCGCCGTCCCCAACTTTATCTCGGACGCCATTCTCAACGGCTGCGAGGCGTGGTTTACCAACGACGCTGGGTCCACGGACATTAGCTCGCTCGAGCTCTACGCGCAGTCCAAGGTGTACATGTACTTGTGGGTGCTCTTCGCCATCGCCATGTTTGGTACGCTCGGCAACCTGGTCCCGTGGTTCAAGAGCTTCTACTCGTACACCGAGGAAAAGTCGAACAACCTCGTGAAGGCTTCGCGCGCCACCACCGAGAAGGGTCTCGCTGGTGCTCACTAAACAGCAGCAAACGACGCCGAGGACGCTCGCTCGAGCCGCCCGCAATTTTGTCAGTCAACACATCTAGGCTATCATATCACCAACGACAACCACATGTGAAATCTTCCCCCGTTCGTTCGATCGATCCCACTCGTACCAGGTGTGCGAGAGCGCGCGTGATGACGCGCATGCCGGACCCAAGTCACCCGATCGACGCGCCCTGCAAGCAGCCAATGGTCATTGATTTCCTGCTGCTCGATAAGCGAGCCAAGCCCTGCTGACCCGCTTGATGATGATGATCCTGAGTGAAATGGTCTTGCACGGGGCTCTCGGGATGCCGCGAAGGTTCGCGCATCTTTTCGAAGTTCGAAGCGTCACCCAACATCAAATGAATGTCCACGCGAACCTCAGCCGCTCGCTCTTCATCACTGTCATCAGGCCAAGTCGGTCTTGCGGTCGGCTCGACGGTCGGCTCGACGTCACGTCCGTCGTCGGCAAGATGATCTCGTCGGCAATGATTGATTGACGTGCGCATTCTTGGGCAGTCAAGCGTCTGTCAACGAGCAAGCAATCCCCAAGTTATGAGTTCCTGGATCGAATGTTGCGTCGATTGATGCTCAGAGTGATTGAGGTCCCCTTGCAGCAAGTTGACAAGGCCTTGCCGCTCTTGGTCTTGGACTTGGTCTTGGTCGTTGGCCTGGTCTTGGCCTTGAGGTCTTGACCTTTTCTGGGTACACACGCCCACGCTGCAGCCGGTGCTGCGCCCTGCTTGACCCTGCTTGCCACTGCTGCCAGACGTCTCTCCTCTCGCCCCGGGCCTGGGCTGCTGGTTGGCTGGCTGGCTGGCTGGCTGGCTGGCTGGCTGGCCGCAGCCCGCGAGCCGTCGCGTGATTGCGCGTACCGCGAAGAGTTTGCCGCGTCGATGCCATGGTCGACTGCGGCCCCCTCCCAGCTTGATCAGATGATAGCTTGATTGATTTTGATTGTTTGATTGATTGTCAATCATCGATTGATTGACATGATGTGATTCACAGTCAGAATAAAATGAAATGAATGGGATCGATCGACTCGGGGTGATGAGTATGATTACATCACAGAGAGCCCAGCCACACCAGTCAGGGCAGTTGGCCCTCGGCGAAGCGTTGCTGTTTCGAGTACGTACGTACTAGTACTGGTTACGTACTACGTTCTGGTACGCATGCTCCCACGTAGAAACGTCGCCGGGCGTAGTAGCCGCGTAGGCGTTCACGCCTCACCGTGTCGTCCGTACGTACGAGTACGTACGTACTAGTAGTACTACGTACCTGCCTAGCCTAGGCCTAGGGCCGAGGGCCTAGGTAGTACGAAGTATCGTGTACTTGCGTAGTATCAGTATCAGTGGCCCTGTATTATAGATCGCCGCACATAATATCAAGGTGTCGCCGCCGCACTCTGCACGTGCCTCGCTCGCCCGCCAGGCCCGAAAGGCAGGCAGGAAGGCAGCGGGCGGCGGGCCAGAAGCTTCGGCCGGAGGTCTCCGACAGACGGAGGCTCGCGCAGTCTGGGTCGGCTGGGTGGGTGGAGAGAGGCTCGCGCCGAATGGTCCCGAGAGCGACCTGTGAAGGAAGGCAACAAACAAACAAACAAACAAACAAACAACAACTTGAAACAAACAGTAAACACGTGCACGTGCCGGCTGCGCATAGCCAACGTCTAGGGTGTCCTACGCCGCCCGCGAGTATAAAAAACAAAAAACAAACCGCTTTCGCTCGCTCCAGAGTCCAGAGTCCAGAGTTATCCTTCTTCTTCTTCTTCTTCTTCCTCGCGCTGCTTCAAGATCCTGGCGGGCGACGCGGCGCTCATGACTCATGAGCATGCGAGCGATGCGACGCGGCCTGGACGCGCGGAGGAGCAAGCGGCCGGCGCCGTTTGGAGCGGACGGGAGAGAAACGCGGCCCGAAGACTTTGAAAAGAAATGAAAAAGAAACAAAAGAAACAAAAGATTTTGAATAAATAAGCAGCAGACACG
>KQ758850.1:7698467-7709053 GCA_001462505.1 Aurantiochytrium sp. T66
CCGTGAATCCGTCGTCATCATGACTTACTAAAGCGTCCGCAGCGACTTGCTCTGCGCCAGCACGTCGGCCAGCGCCTTGGCGCCCTCGACGCCGATCCTCCGGTACTCAAGTCTGTTTATTCGAGTGCGCGCGAGGGCCAGGGTAAGCATACAGAGACCGGGAGACGGCCATGCCGCGATCGATGTGGCGTCGCGCGGGAGTTAGTCCTCGTCGCCCTTTGTCGTCGATCCGTCGCCATCATGACTTACGAGTGCCTTCGCAGCGACTTGCTCTGCGCCATCCCGTCGGCCAGCGCCTTGACGCCCTCGACGCTGACGCTAATGTACCTAAGTCTGTTTATTCGAGTGCGCGCGAGGGCCAGGGCAAGCATACAGAGACCAGGAGACGGCCATGCCGAGGGCGATGTGGTGTCGCGCGGGAGTTAGTCCTCGTCGCTCTTTGCCGTCAATTCCGTCGTCATTACGACTTACGAAAGCGACTGCAGCGAGGTGCTCTGCGCCACCGCGTTGGCCAGCGCCTTGACGACCTCGTCGGCCAGCGCCGAATAGCCGAAGCGGATGCCCAAAAGTCTTTTCATTCGAGATGTCAGCACGCAGAAAGATGGTTACGTTCGCCGCGGGAAGAGCGGGGTCATGCGGCAGTCAGGCTCTCGCTCTCTTTAGTCTAGCGCGCCGATATTTCTCCATCGCGAGCACTTACCCAAGCGCCTGCAGCGACGTGCTCTGCGCCACCGCGTCGGCCAGCGCCTTGACGCATTCGGCCCGTGGGGGCGCGCCCCACCCAATACTTTTGACAAAGAAGGCACGATACTGTGAGTGCGACTTCGAACCTACACAGTTTGGTTCTCGACTTACCCGACGTCAACCGTTGCTTCGCCCTCGGAGATGGCCTTGATGGCCCCCACAATAAAGGTGAACATTTCCCCCGTAGGCCTAGCCTAGGCTGCGCAGTCCGTGTATCTCAGCCTTCTCGGCCTTCTCAGGCTCCGAGCCCAGAAGAACAGTGCCCGCGCTCAGCTGGCCGGACGGACTCCGGTGCGGGCGCTGCTCGTTCGGGCGGGCGGCGCTCAGCTGTACGTTCGGGCGTGGCAGGCTCGGCGGCGCGTCGGGCGGCGGGCGCTGTGCTGTGCTGTGCACTGCGCGTCGCGCGTAGCCGTCAGCTGGCGGGGGAAGCGAGGCGAGCGGGAGATTGCTTTGCGGATTTGCTGCCAGGCCTTGTGAATGTTCGTCTGACAAGTACGTAGTGAACGTAGTATCCGGAGAACGTAGCCCGCGTACTCCCCCCTCCCAGGCTTGCGGTTCCCGCTGCCTCTGGGGAATGGGGGTTAGGTACTACTAGCAGACTAGCAGGGCTTGTGGCTCAGGATTATTATCAACCAGCGGGAGAGGTTCTCCGGCCCGGCGGGCGTCGCGACTCGCGTGCGGTCCCAGCCGGCGTCGTCAGCCTGCCACCCTCCAATTTAAGGTGCCTCGGCCACAACGTGCGCGTGCGCGAGAAGAGAAGTGCAATAACACGGTGAGGGCGGAGATAAAGGTGGTACCGATTCGGGCAGTCCAAGCACGTGCCTCAAGATCCTTCTGCTGCTTGCATTGCATTGCAAGTACGTACGCACCAGCCGACTGGCAGGCTGCTGGCCGCCACGGTCGAACAACCGGCAACCTAGTAATCTAACCAGCTTATTCGAAGATCCATAGAATATCCCTTAGAAAACCTGGACGCAGACGTCTGCGATCGACCGCGCGCCTTCGCCCGTATGCTCCCGTCGCGGGCGAGTCGAGACCTGCGCGAGCAGGACGCAGATTGACTGCCAAGGAGACCTTCTCAGCCTGAGGCTAGCGAAGCACTGCGAGGCCAGCGACCCTGGACCTTCGATCCTTCGCACGACCGCAGCTCCCTGGCCGCTGCGCTGCATGGATGGCGTATCTCGAGGCGCCTTCGACCGAGTGCTGAGCGAGAGCGGCGAAACAGCGAGTGGCAAAGAGTGGCGTGGGCGTCGTGTAGCTCCAGGTCTTTGTGGAGCGCCGGGTCTTCACCTTCACCGCGCTCACGCCGGTCATGAGATCGCGGATCCGCTAGCAGTCTTGCTAATAGTGGCACGTGGCTTGCGATCCAATGCCAAGGCGCTCGCGGACCACGACTCTGCTCTCCGAGAAAGGGCAACTGGCGAGCTGCTCAGGCTCGTGACAGGCGCCTTTGTCGACCTTGCGTCGCACGCGATTGTCCTGTAGAGCCTGCTGTGCACTCGACCAGGCCCGGGGCTGATCAGACCGCCAACAATGTTGGCGGTCCAGCAAGGTGAGGTCTCTTGCTTCTCATCTGCGCCGCGAGCGCAGCGCGCGGGAGCCCAAGTCCGAAGCATCGAATGGGCTAAATCAAACTCCAAATTGATCAGATTACCTATAGTCGCAGCGCGTCCTTGACGAGGTGAATGTCCAAGCCCAGCTCATAGACGAAAGCGCGTCGCGAGTTCTCGAGACCGCGAGGACCTGCGGTCCCTGGCGCTCTGCCTCGGCACGAAGGGCGAGCGCAACCGGGGCTCGGCGCTGAAGGCGCAGGCCCGCTGCTACTGTGCTTTACGGTGCCTGGCGGTCTTCGCCAAAGCTCTGCTGCTCGAGGTCCACACTGACACGAGCTCGCGACGCACGGCGAGGCCGACTTCGAGGCCCTTGCCTCGCGCGTTGAGAAGGCGGTGGACTGCGCTGACGCCCTAGCATTCTAGCCAGGATCTTGGAGGACTCGAGCACGTAGAGTCGAGCACGTGAGGCACGTGCGGCGGGGCAGTTGGCATGAGCCGACATCACTCGCGGAGAGTGTCGCTGTCCGTGGTCCCCGCGTTGCTGTCTGGCATCTCGAGTACAAGACTGCGCATCGCCAACCACGGCGGAAACCGAGAAGCGCGGTCAGCCAGTCGATCGCGGCGTCCCGACGGAGTCGTGCTGTGCTTCGATGCAGGCGAGCGCGAGTAGCTCAACCACTCGCGCACACGTTAACCTCAAGCTGGGCGACCAGGCAGCGCGCTGCCAGCGGAAGGAAGCTTACCGCGCTGGAGCGTGGGCTGGAGGCTCGCCACGACGGGCTTCTTGGCGAGGCGGATCGGCGATCAGAGCCTCTTGGCGCCCTGCAGTCCATCGCAATTTGACTAGGACTGCGCATGCGGTTGACAAAAGCCCCGGTCGAGAGCGCGGCGTTTGCACTTGGGCGCCTTGCACATGTACTGGCGGCCATGGGACTGACATAGGCCAGCAACCCTGACAAAATTGGCACACCCTTGTGTCGAGCAGCGCGGACCGCCGCCATGCTTTCCGCACTCGGTGAAACCGTTGCGAGCGGACGAGGCGCAACCATCGACAGAGCATCGCCGGCTGCCGCCATGCTTGACGCACGTGGTGAAACCCGAGGCGGCGGACAACGCGCAGCCATCGACAGAGCAACGCCGGCCGCCGCCATGCTTGACGCATTTGCCTCGAGCTTGAAGCTGCTTTGGGCAGCCTTTCATCGAGCAGCGCGCCTTACGGCCATGCGCGCGGCATTTGTTCTTGGTCCCGGCTTTGTAGCTGCAACCGGCCACGCAGCACGTGGCCAAGATTCGGGCTTGCGGTGCTGGTGGAGAGTCTGACTTGGCGGCCGTGGCGTCCTCGGCGGAATTGTCGACCTCAGAATCGGCAGGGACGCTTGCTTCGGCGAGGGAGACCTCCTCGTCAGACTCCTCGTCATAAAACTCCTTGTCGTAAGACTCCGCGTCGTCGGCATCCTTGTCGTCGGCATCCTCGTCGTCATATCCCTCGTCAACCGAAGCGCGCTCGACCTTGACCAAGTCCTGCTTGCCACGCACTTTGCCCTTCCTGACGGTCACAATCTTGACCAGATTGAGCGGCTTGGCAGTTGGTGCGGAGCCTGGCTCTGTGGTGGCTGCGGTGCCCGCTTCGGCAAACTCTTCATCATCATCGGACTCCTCGTCGTCCGCAGCCCGCTCGACCTTGACCGCGGCTCGCTTGCCTCGCGCTTTGCCCTTGCGGACGCGCTCAACCTTGACGAGCTAGGCAGTCGGTGAACACGCTGGTCTCCGTCAGCAGCAGGTTCTGCAGGCCGCCCTCGCCCGTCGTAGTGCCGCCAAAGGCGCCCATCCGACAAACAGCGCCAATTTAAGTGCGCCGTCGCCCGAGCGGAGCTCAGAGACCGGGCCCGGACTGTCGCAGATCCCGCGGCCGTGAACATGATCTGTAGCACGAGGTGGCACCCGAGGTCTTCGGCCGGCGACTAGCCTCTGCGCCGGTTCACGCCGAAGTAATCTTATCCACTCATCGCCATTGCTCGCGGCTCAGTTTGCGGAGGATGCGCGTGCCACGAAATAAAGGCCAGGAGTCCCAGTCCCCTGCTGGTCTTCGCCGGGTCCAATCACGTGTGTCTACAAAACAGCAGCGCCCGTGACCAACACCGGCAGCGTAGACATCCAAGTTTCCGCGAGCGGTGGCCCGAAGATAGGTTCTAGCAGCTTGTAAGAGCCGACATTCACGGTGTTGCACGAGCTCGCCTTGCATCACAATCATGCAATGACTCTGACAGCTGATCGCGCCCGCCGTGCACCTTGCCGCATGGCCACGTGAGATGGGCCCGTCGCCTGCGAAGAGCTCTGGGGGCAGCACCTCTTCCGAGTTGAGGCAGTCCCTGAGAGCAATGTGGTCGCCAGCACTTGGACGTTCTGCCCAGAGCTAGGCAGAGCGCGGGCCCGCACGGCCTGCACTGCTGTCCAGCGCGAGCGGTCTGCCCGCGGCGCCGCGCAGATGTCAACGCCAAGCTGCAAGTTGATCCCAGTGCAAAATCATGCCTGCCTCATCTCAGATGCATGCTCTCGTTACTCCGCGGTCTTCGGGAGGCGCTAGGCTCTCGGGCTTCAAGGTCCGCTCGACTCGACAAGGCAAGGTGGGCAACGAGCCGCTGGTGGCCCAGAGCTTTGTGGCTGGCGCCGGAGCGTGTCCCGGGGCCGGCCCTCGATCCGATGTACGTGCAAAAACTAAGGCGCCGGCGCATCGAGCGTGAATTCATGGTGGCGCCAATGCGCTTCGATGCAGCGGCGCCGCCTCGATGCCGCAAGATTTGCGGCGGCGCAACGTTAGCGACGTCGAGGCCAAGAGCGGCGCGTCTTCGGGCAGCGTTCTCATCGTGAGCGCGAGACCTTCATGCGTTCGCACGGCGCGCGAGATTATGAACAAGGACCGTGAGCTCGCGCAAGAATCCCGCAGCGAGCTTGCCAAGGCTGAACGTGGTCACATCGGCCTGGCCCACCAGAAGCCGTTGCTCGGAGTCTGGAACTGATACGTATTATTTGTCTGGTTAGCTTTGGCCATAATTTTGACCTTGTAGATGGGGCGCGAAATCGCTGAGGACCCCCTTCGAGTTCGCGATGGCGGTGCAGGCGTTTGTGGCGTGGAAGAGCCTCGTTGCAGGGGCGAGCCAATGAAATTTTCCGCTGCTTCTCGGGTCTCGATCTCGTTGCGGGTGATCCCGGTCTTGCGCTGGTGCAGGTCGGCGATGGCGTTCTCCACGACGTCGTCGCGGGTCTGCTGCTACGCGGCGGTATTCGTCGAGGTTTTGCTGCTCGAAGTCGACTGGTGAAGGCGCTGCGGCAGACTCCGAGGCCCTCACCTCGCTGCCCGTAGCCCACGTCTCGGCGGACAAGGCCGGCATACGCCTTGAGGTCTATATGAGACACGCGACGCCCACGATCTCGCGTTCCAAAAGCGCAGAGCTGCACCGCGTAATGTGAGCTGGCATCGCTCACGTGCTCGGTGCCCGCTGCGCATCGCCAACTGACCACGGCGGGAGCAGAGATGGATTGTCGGCCAGCGAGACAGTCGCGGCCGCCCGGCGGAATCGCAAAGATAGCTCGGCGATCCGTGCGTGCATGGGCAGCGGTCCGAGCCACCGAGCGGCGCTGAGTTAACAGCAGCGAGCTTGGGCTGCAGGCTCCTCCCGGCGTTGTGCTTGGTGAGACAATGCATCGCGCAACGAGGACTGCGCGTGCGGCCGGTGAATCGCGAGCGCGGCATTGGCAGCTTTGCGTCTTGTCACATGCCCGCAACCTGAGCCTTCATTAAAAATCAGCTCTTGTGGCGTTGCCGGGGTCAGCAACTATCGACAGCGCGGCATTTCCCGCCGCCGTGTTTGATGCACTCGCCACCCGTGCGTCGAGCAGTGGGTCTGACCGCCATGCATTTGGCGCTCATTCTCCACGCACGTCGCTTTCCATGACAATCTCGCGCTTGAGGAGCTCCGTGAGAGGCTCGACCACACCGAGATCCCAGTTGGCCCACTTTGGCTCCGCGCCGAGGCTGGGCTCCTGTGGTGTCGGTCCACGGCTTGAACACTTCGGATTGTGCTCTGCCGACGCAGACTCGTTCACGACGCCGTCAACGAAGGACAAGGACGAGGCGGCATGCTCCAGAGCCGTCTTATTGTCGCTTGTGGCGCCTTGTGACGCGCTCGCAGCGGCGCAAAAGTCGGCCACGCGGCGTTCACGACGACCAACTTGGGGGGTGACTTGCACGACTGCTACTCGACAATGTTGTGCACGAGCATCCCGGCTTGCGCTTCGAGCTCACTCCAGTCGACGCCGCCATTGCCTGGAACGCCGCAGCCGAGCTGGCTTGCAATCTGCTTTCTCCTGATCCGTCTCGCCCAGGCGGCGCAGGACCGTGCCATGGCTCGCCTTGCTCCCCGCACTGCACAATGCGCCCATGCGCGGGCCCATGGCGAGCCCCTGCGCTCACCAAAGAACGTGGTCCATGATGCCGTCCCCGATGAGGCTGCGGAGTTGGTGGGCAACGGGCTTGTATGTCAGGTGGTGGCGCTCGAGGAGGTCCGGGCCCTGGCTTTCCGCAAAGAGCTCGCTCAGCGACGGAAACGACTGTGCGACTGTGCGCCGCCGCAGCAGAATGACGCAGAATGCATGCACAGTGTACGCGGGCCGCCCGCGCTGCCGGGGCCTCGGCGGCCGCGGTCGGCGTATCGGTCCATCTTCGCGTTCACGGCGTCATCCAGCCGACCTCGTTCGTCATCCTCATTCTCCGCCGCGCCTCGCCCACCCGCGCAGGCGCAGACGCGGGCGGTGCTCCGGGTGGCCCCGGGCGGCGTCGCGGGGCGCGCGGCGCTCTGCGTCCATTGACGACCAGGGTTGCCACGTGACGCGTTCGCTGCACGCGCTGACCAGTGACCCTCGTGAAGAAGACGAAGACGAAAGACGAAGACGAAGACGTAGGGCGTCGACGTGGGGAGACCTCGACGAGTACGTACCACTGGACGACCCTCGGACGCCCGATTGACTGACGAAACCCAGGGCGAGCGAGCGAGGGCAGCAGCAGCAGCAGCAGAGCGGAGCCGGAGAGGGGCGGAGCGGAGCGGGGCGGAGCGGGGCGGAGCGGGGCGGAGCGAAGCTGACGTGCGCTCGAAGCCGCTCGCGGTCCACGTGCTCGCGCCGACGTCGAAGGCCTTGTTGGCGAAAGGGCCAGCTGGCAGCAGCAGCAGCAGCAGCAGCAGCAGTCGAGCAACAGCCAGTAGTGGACGTGCGCTCGAGGCCGCTCGCGGTCGACGTGCTCGCGCCCACGTCGAGGGCCTCGCCGGCGAAAGGGCCAGCAGAAGCAGCAGCAGCAGCAGGAGTCGAGCAACAGCCAGCAGCAGCAGCAGCCAGTAGCACGGAGTGGACCTGCGCTCGAAGCCGCTCGTGGTCCACTTGCTCGCGCCGACGTCGAAGGCCTCGCCGGGCAGAGCGGGAGGAAGACGACGCCCGCAAGGGCGGCGAGGCCGCTCGCGAGGCTCCACGCGCTTACGCCAGGTCGAAGACCTCTCGCGGAAACCAGCCGGGGCAACGGCAGCAGCGACTGTTGCCGTCTTATTTCCAGGTTCGATTTTGGCGCGGCGCTGAGTCCCAGAAGGTGCGCGCGTTCGACTTCTGGATGCCTGCTCCTCAGGCAATGAAGGCCTCTCTTATTGGAGGACTCCGATCGCGAGGAAGGCTTTCGCGCTCGCCTCTAGACGATGAGAGCGCACGACGTGGTATTGGGAGACGACTGATGCCGTCTAAATTTCAGTCTTGATTTTGGTGCCTTACGGAGCAGCACCGCCGCTTCGAGTGCGAGACTGGAGGACGTTGGCTTTGCTGAGCTCAGCTGGGCCGTGTCCACGGTTGTAGTAGTACCAACGGCCATCGAGGAAATACTGAGTCTGGCCGTCGGGGAGATACCCGATCCGGGAGTCTTCGAGACGGCGCCGGATCCGGCTATTGGGGCCCACGAGACGGCGTGCCCCTTCAGCGGCGTCGCCATCGGCAACTGCCTCCTCCATCTTAACCATATGGTTGCGGGAGGCGGAGCCAGAGCTAGAGCTCGGTGCGGCAACCCGCTCGAGCTTGATGAGCTTGCATCGCCCGGCACGAACAGGACTCGTCAGTTTGGCGCCGCGCAGAAGCTGCGCCGCCGTGGCGTCGCTCGACGACGCGGGCGTGCCTTTCGAGTGCTCTAACGGCGCGAAAATCGCGCTGCCCCAGCCTCCAAAAGACGACGACGACGATGACGACGATGACGACGACGACGACGACGACGACGACGAGCTAGAACCGGTGGATTGAGGCTCGTGAGGAGTCCCCGCAGCGTTGAAGCAAGAGTTGGCCGCCTGCTCGAGCCGGACGCGCTTGGCGTGCCAGGAGTTAGACTCGTGAAGAGTCCCCGCAGCGTTAGAGCTGGCCTTCTGCTCGCGCCGGGGGCGCTTGCCGTACGGGGGGCAGGCGTGAAAGCCGGCCGTTTGGTGCCGCGCTGTTCCTGGGCAGGCGTGGCGCCCCTCCACGGAACGCGCGTCTCGAGCGTGCCGCGCGAGCGCTCTGCCGGCGCAGAGTTCGCATTGGCGCGGCCGCCGGCCGAGTTTGGCTCCGACGACGACTCGTCTCCCATCGCAGATATTTTCGAAATGCCGACTCTGGCACCGTGCTGCGCGCGTGCGGCACTGCTGCGGAAAGCCTCTTCGGACTCCGAGCTGGAGCCAGAGTCGTCGCGGGGTGGCTGCTGGCGGCGTTGGGCCTTTGATCCCTGCGTATGGGACGCCGTGCCGGAGCTCGAGCTGGAGCTTGCCGCGGCCTCGGGCGCCTTCCCACTCTCGTCCGTGCCGCGCGAGCGGTCTGGCGGCGCAGTGTCCTTCATGGTGAGGCCGTCGGTCGTCGCTGCCGCCGCCGACGACGACGCTGGCGACGCCACTGACGACAACGACGATCCCGACGCGGACGCGGTCAATTTTCGGCGCCCAGGTGCGGCGGCGCGGCGATGCTGCGGCGGCGCGGCGGCCCAGGTGCGGCGGCGGCGGGCGAGAGCTCTGCGTGCGCAGCGGCGTTAGTCGAGCGGCGGCGTCGAGCGGCGGTCGCGGAGGTTCGAATGATCGGGGTCTGCTCTGTTTGGATCTGGATCTTCGTTTGGGACGATATCTTTTCCGCCGCGTCGCGCCGACGTCGAGCCACGAGAGCCACACGTTCGCCTCGCTTCGCCTCCCTCCCCTCCGCAGGGCGCGCTGTCCGCACCGCACCGCACCGCACCGCACCGCACCGCGTCGCGCTGCGCTGCTTTTTCGAGTCGGTCGGTCGGTCGGTGGGACGACTCGCGCCTCGTGCGGCGGGCAGGTGGCCAGGCGAGGATGTAGCCGCTGGACGGACGGCCTGGCGCCGCGCGGGTCTCAGGCCGGCTCCTTGCCGAGCATCTGGGGCGCGATCATCGTCAAGGCTCGTCAAGGCTCGGCTCGTCAAGTCTGCCAAGGGTCTGTGTGATCATCTTCGTACCTACGTACGCACGCACGCGGGCACGAAGAGGTGGGACAAGCCACGGCCGAGGCTCTGCGTCTTGCTCGGACTTTGGGACTTGCAAGCGGAATCCGCGTCCTGGCGCCAGGCGCCGAGGGGCAGGCTGACCTGGAGATCGTTCGGGCTGCCGAGGTCAGAGCCGCCGAGGCCGCAGCTCGAGCACTACGTGATCTGCGTGCGGCGCGACGCTCAATACGAAGATACGTAGGCACGAAGAGTTGTCGGGGACAGGCCACGGCCTTGGGGCTTTGGGTCTTGCTCGGACTTTGCAAGCGAAATCTGCGTCCTGGCAGGCGCCCTGAGATCGTTCGGCTGCCGGACACAACTTCACAGGCTGCTCGGCAGGGACAAGCCGCAGTTATGAAGCTTTGTATTGATCTGATTACCTATGACATCCAGATGGGCGCGCTGCCGGGGTCAGAGCGGCTTGCCGCCGAGGCCATCTATAAACTACGTGATCTGCGTGGGGCGCGACGCTCAATACGAGACATTGCCCGCGCGGCGAAAGCCGAGGTGCGTTGGCCGAGCCGACATTTTCCGTCCACATGACGACATGATTCTGGGCTAGAGCGATGACCGGGCGTCGGGACGAGACTTTCGCGAGATCGAGGCCCGCGCCGCGATTTATGAACTTTGCTCCGACGGGATCACGAGCATTGCGTTCACTCCTGATGAGCCCGGCAGTGGCCAGCAACCCACTACGTACTTGTTGCAGCCATCGACAGCACAGCGCCTGCCGCCGTCATGCCTTTT
>KQ758850.1:7723414-7743537 GCA_001462505.1 Aurantiochytrium sp. T66
ATGGAGACTCGCTTCGAGATGGTGGCCGAGGCCTGGGACCCGCGTGCGACCTGCTGGCTCTGCGCAGGCTATTTGCCCAAACGATTTGCTGTCTGCGCCAAGAAAGGTGCGCGCGTACAGCTTCACACCAGTTTCGACTACCCGCCGTGGAGCGGATGTCCTATGACGGAATTCAAGATTGCCCAGTCATGCACGCCGGGCGTGGACGGGGGCAAGCCAGACGCTGCGTTGGAGAGCAAGGTTGGTCGCATTGCCTCGGCAGCAATGAGGCTGGCCGAGAACCTTTTCGATATGGCCGAGTTCGCTGTCAACAGGATCTGCCCGCCCGGAGAGATTGCCTTTTTCTTCACAGTGGACGGGGTCCCCGTTGTAAGCGACCTGGACCAGCAGGTGAGCTGGGGCAAGGTCTCTGTTCGCGGCCGCGTCCCCGCACCTGGTCTTGGGATGGGCGTAGGATCCGACGAAGAGATCGTCAACATTGTGGCAATTGAAGCGCGGCAAACTCTTTCGCAAAAGTCGCTCGGCGCCGGCCCGGGGGTTCTTGTCTCGGAGGCTAGCTTTCATCTCGCGCACTCGCCCTCTACATGGGCACTGCGGCGTGAGACCGAAGTAAAGCTTTCGTACGCGGACCTTGCGCAGGCTGCGGACAATCGGCATCGGCAGCAGGAGTCCGCACGCGAGACGCACGACCCGTTTCACATTTACTTGCCTGGCGCTCTTCGCGAGTTCTGGGTCCGCTGTCCTCCGCGAAGTCTCGCGCTCCAGAACGTCCCAAACTTTGAGGAGGCCCGTGGCAGGTCGCGAGACAAAGACTCTGGGCCGATGGCAGGCCTTCCCAGTCCCACTGATGAGTCATGGATTGGAGACCGGGTGGCTGCCCATTTCCGCGCCCAGTTCAACGTCGAGTCCCGCTTGGCGCTTTTTCAAAGCGACTGGACCGCGAGCGAGATATGCCTTTTTATCTCGTCCCGAGTCGAGCAAGAACGAACGCGGCTTCTGCTGGAGGAGAACTTTGAGGACATTTGCGGCGTTTTTGCAGTGTATGCATCCCAGGACTGTGCTAGTTTCGAGCCGCGTTCCGGGATGCTGCTAAGTCTAGATGGCGTCGTTGATCTGTACGAGCACATCTCGGAGGAAGGCGGCGCTGACGGAGGACAACCGCTGTGCTCAATCGACCAAGTCGAGGACATCTTCCAGCTGGTGCTGGGCGAGCAGCAAAAGCGTTTTCAGGCGCAGTGCCGCAAGCTGAAAATCACAATGGCTCGGCAATCCACCGTGGACGCAATGTCTGCAGCGGATAGTCCCGAGAACGCCCATCTTGGTTGGGGTCTAACGCGCGCAAGGTTTATGAGTCTGTTGGTCAAGGTCGCGCTCGCGAGCTTTGAAAAAAGCGAACCGCGCGAGAGCGAGGCGCTTGCGACGCTTCTGACCCGCTTTGTGCTGGCCCGCGCGCAGCGCTTTGATCGTGAGTCATACATCAAGACTCGGCTGCGCGATCTTAGCGTGCACGCAGTCTTTCGGCGCAATATTCCTACGCTCTTGCGTCTGTACTCTAGCAATGCAGGCCAGCACCAGGCGGGCTTCGAGATGGCATGGATGTCCGTCGGCGAGTGGTTGCGATGTTTGAAGCAGGCCGGTCTCTTGGCCGCGGCAAGCGCGGCGGCCAAAGTCTTCCAGAGAAGAGCAATGCGAAAGCACGCTAGCCATGGAGCCGTGGCGTCCTCAGAACCCGCAGACTGCAAAAGCCTCGGAAAGTCTCCAAGCCGACGCGGGCGGTCCAGCCTCTCGAATCCTGCTTCTCTCGACGCGGCGGGTTCCGGATGTGAGCTGGAAAAGTCTGCTGCAATCATGTTGTTTTCGATCTGCGTTCCCGCTGCGTCGCAAGATGAGCCTTCGCACGATCGGTACTACAAGATGGACTTTTTGTCATATCTGCTCGCCATGAGCAGCATTGTCGCGTTAACCGTGGACCGAAACAGCTTCTACGATTTTATGGCCACGGGTCGGCCCAGCGACGCCGTTGACCAGTCCAGACGCGCTACGCTGCGGCACACCTCTGTGACGCCCTCAAGCAGTGCGGCCAAGCGCAGCTCTACTGTTTCGCTGCTTCGTCGCATGAGCAAAGTTATCTAGAGGCACGCCTAAATATTCCGACAGACTTTGATCACTGGTCATGTTTGACGTCACGAATCATGGTGGCCTTTTCCCTCCTCACCAATCCGGAGTCAATGCAATCAGATCCCCGGGGCTCTCGGGCCTGTTGGAGTCCTGACTGACAAGAGGATCGACAAGAGTGATTGCGAGCTGATGAGGGAGGGCCCTACGAGGGTCGCGTTCTTTTTGGTTGGTACGTTCACATGACCCCGGGACGGACAAGTCCGAGTCCGGCGGAGTCATACTCGTACCTCTGGCTCGAAGACGTGGTGCGCGCTCTATCTAGCCTAGTCTGGTCTGGCCACGATCCCGGCCACGATGCCGGCCACTGGTCACCAGAAGGAGCAGCCGCAGGTTGGGTCGCAAGTTGACCACGACGGGGCGGGAAAGGGGGAAGAATAGACACCCGCCCGCATAAAACGCTTTGCCAGACAGGCCCAAGGAGAGTAGCTAGCCGCGTCCGTTGCTCCGCGACCGAGACGATGGCTTGTGGAGGCGTAGCGGTGAGACGCTGGGCGTCTGCTTCACTCGTGCCGCTCTGTCGCTCCAGAGTCCAGACTTCGGGCGCGCGGGCACGACGCATGGGCCGCTGCGCGTCGCAAAGTCGTGTAATATTGGAGGCGCGTCGCAAACAGGCCTGGCGGCCCACGCTAAGGCCCTACTTTACTACTGCCCCCCTTCGCCTGCTGCTGCCTGACAGTGTCCCTTCTCCTGAGGATTGCCTCGACGACTTGCGCCTCGCGTGCGTGCTCGCGCCGAAGGTCGTCGGACGCCGCGGCCCCAAGCACCACGTATCGCCAGGCGTGCGCACGTAAGCTTGGTAGCCTCGAGGCGGAGAGCAAGACAAAGAAGTCAGGCAAGGGACAGAGCAGGCTAGGAAGGCTACACGCAGCCGCGACAGCCGCCAGGCAGGTAAAAACTTTGCCTGGCAAACGTGGAAAAGAGCCTTCCCTCGGGCTGTGGCTCGTGAGCCCGCGTGTGCAGGTGCGGCGCGGCGGGCGCGGCCAGGGAAGGCACGGGCCGGGCCTTACCTCGCCTCGCCTCGCCACCGGCTCGCGTGCGCTGCGCACTCCCGGCCTTTAGACGTTGCTTTCGGCGTCCGGCGTTGGCGCCAGGCTCAACACGGCCAAACAACGGACGCGCTCGTCTTCAAGACTTCTAGCATCGGTGCACGAGTCCCCGGACGTTTAAGGGGACTTGATCCTTGTCGGCCCAAGCGGGTTGGCTAAACCAGACGCTGGAGATACGCGAAGGCTGATTTGCTTCTCGTCTCTGCCATCATGAACTCTGGCGCAGAACCTTTTACCGTGCCGCCTGTCGATGGCCACCCGCCTCCTCCATCACATCACCACCACCGTCTTTACCACCAGCCTCAGCAGCACCAGCACCAGCACCAGCAGCCGCACCACCAAGATCCGCAGGGCCACCTTGCATCGCCGCATCATCAATCTCTGAGCGCGAGCATGGGAGAAGGCAGCTTTGGCCCGCCTCCGCCGACGAACACCAACAAAGGCGCCGAGTCCTCTCGAAGCGGCAAGGGAGGCGGCGGCGGTGTCGGCGCAGTTTGGGGTCTCTCGCTGCCGGGAACTACGGTGAAGTCTGACGAATATGCGCAGACTCTCGACTTTATCCTCAAGTGCAAGGACAACAACGGCGCTGCCGCCGAGAGCTTTCTGAAAGGCACCCTGAAGCTGCTCCGGCAACGCTTGAACCTCGGCGAGGATGACGCGGACGATTCGGGTGACAGCGGCGGGAATCGCGAGTTCGACGCCTTTATTGGAGACGACACTGACGACAAGCAGACGACCCTGGTTCTCCTGGTTCCCGGACAATCGCACATCATTGGGCACTTGATCGGCAAGTCTGGTTCCGAGATTACCAAGCTCGAGGCGGCTGCGAATGTCTCGATCCGCGTGGAGAGCAAGAGCAAGATGCCGCTCGGATCGTCTGAACGCCGTATCTTCATCGTCGGCTCGGTGGCGAACTCGGTGTATACGCAGCAGCGCATTACCCAGCGCATCCACGAGAAGCTTCGCGAAGAGGGCGTCAAGCAAGAGCTAATCAAGATTGTCATCCCGCACGAGAGCGTCCCCCACCTCATTGGCAAGGGTGGGTCGAGCATTAAGCGGCTGCAGGAGCTCTCGCAGGCACGGATCCAAGTCGAGCAGGAGACCTCTGTGGTGCCAGGTACCATCGGGCGCTCGGTGACGATTCAGGGCTCTCAGTACGAGCGGTCGCTGGCCCAGTACCTCGTGTCGCGGCAGATGACTGAGAACCGGTCCACGCCTAAGGAGTGGCAGGGCGGTCTTCCGCAAGCCCAGACGCACCAGTTGGGAGGCCCGTTTCCACTGCGAGGTGGCGGCAATATCCTTCTTGACGATCTTGTCCCCGGCGTGCCGCAAGTGCCCAGCCTGGTGCCGCCGGGCCACGGCTCGACCGGGGGCGTGAACGATGGCGTCAACGGGTTCTACGGCGCTCCCAACATGGGTCTCGGAGGTGGCGACTCTGACAGCGTCGCCAGCCAGGGCTACGTAGACCCCGACCTCGGGTGGAGCAGCAGCAAGCTTGAGGAGGCAGTTGCAGCATCTGGAGCGACGGGAAGCGGAATGGCGACTTTTGATCCGCGCCAAGCTGCGGCAATGTACGCTGATGGCAAGGGGGCCGCCCCGGGGAACGAGGCGTACCATACGACCCCGCAGCAGTACGAGCGCCTCGTGCCCAACGGGGCGGTGGCGCACCTTATTGGGCGCAACGGCTCAGTGATTCAGGACATTCAGAAGAAGTCTGGGACGCGCATCAGCTTCTCCAAGAACCCGGGTCCGCGCGCCGCCGAGGTGGGCATGAGGATGGGACACTATCAGAAGGTGACCATCATCGGCACGCCGTACGCGATTCAGCTCGCGCAGAATCTGATTTCCAAAAAGATCATTGAGCACGTTGGCGAGGACTTTGAGCGCCTGTGAAAGGGCAGCGAGAGAGCACGCTGCAGTGAAAGGCATGGCACGGCATGGCAGGACACGGTACGGCACCGGCAATATACGGCACGGCACGACACGACACGGCAGGATACAACACGACACGGCACGGCACGGCAAGGCAAAGCAAGGCAAGGCACCTGAAACGAAATCGCTCCGCAAATTCGCACCTCCGGACATTGGGCTGGCGAGCGCGAGAGGCGAGCAAGACATAGACCCCACTGAATGCAGCAGGGCCCGAGACTGATTGTGAACGAAAGCATATTCCCTTTGAGCAGGGGTCACCAGCCGTTGAAGATGCCGAGAGGAAGGACGGCGTCTACGTGAGTGTCAGATGGGAAGGAAATTTGCTTCGCTTGTCGCTCGCACTAACCGTCAGTGCGAGGAAGAATTGTTCAATGTTTGAAGAAGGTGTAGAAGACGAAGGTTCAGGGAGCTCTTTAGCACTAGACTACTTGCGCATACTCGCCGCGTGAGTGTTGGCGCTTGACCCGCGCTTGATCTGGAGAAGGAGCGACGGGTTTTTGAGCTTGACGAGCGCATTTACATCTGATAATCGAGCCTGCATCAGGGCGAGGCGCGACTTGAGCGCGTTGTATCTGTAGGCAATGTGCTGACGGACAAGGTCCTCGTTGGAGCGGGCGAACTCGCAGGTGAGGAGCTCTACGAATTTGTACTCCATGTTTTTGATAAAGTCGAGGCGGGACGGCCCGTCCTCCTGGAGCACGAAGATGGCGAGATGCGTGTTTGGCTCTTTAATACAGCTGTTGAGCATTCGCGTGAGAACCTTGGTGTAGTCTTCGAACTCGACCATGAGCTTTTGGTCTTCCTGCATGACGCGAAAGCCGGCCTCGTCGACCGTGTGCGTGTAGTGGAAGAACAGGTCGGTCTCGCTGCTGAGCTCGATGCGCAGGGCCTCGGGGTCGTTATCGGAGCCGAGCACGAGCACCTTGACCTTGATGGCCTCGAGCGTGCCGACGTCCTGCGGGCCGTCCTTGGTCTCCTGGTACCGGAGCTCGAGCGGGACCTCGCGGTCGAAGACGCAGCGCAGGCCGCCCTGGAGGCTGGGGTCCATGGCTTCTATCGCCGAAAAGTCAAACTGCGTCAGCCCGGGTCCCGCCTCGCTCCCCGCATGCCTCGGGCTCCCGGCCCGGCTCGAGTTCGCGGCGCCGAGGCCTCTCCGGGAGCTCGCGAGCGACCTGGGCGAGAAGTTCGCGTCCATCGTGCGGCCTCCCGCGCGCCCGCCCACCTGCGTGCCTGCCTGCGTGCCTGCGTGCCTGCCTGCGTGCCTGCCCGCCTGCGCGCCTCGCTGCGGCGTCGGGCTCGCGCGCGTCGCGGGGGCGGTTCTGCGCGCGCGCGTCAGCTGAGTTGTTGCTCGCGACTTGGAGTTGAAGTCTGGCGAAAACATTCGAAAAACATTCGAAAAACATTCGAAAAACATTCGTGAAAACATTCGAAAACATTCGGAAAGAGTCTCATGAGGATCGAAAATAAATAAATATCGGTTACGTTTTTTTCGGCCGCCGCCGCGACGGCCGGCGCCTCCCGCGGCGCGAGAGCTGACTCGGACTCGGAGCTAGCTGCCAGCGCCGCTCAGAGGCTCTGGCTCCGAGAGCCACGAAGGTGGCCAGCGCGCGAGAGCACTTGTGAAAGGCAAGTCCTAGTCTCTTATCGACGAGTCAGAAACTGGAGATGTCGAGGCTCGGAGCGCGGGGAAGAAGGACTCGGACTGCGCAGAGAAAACGATGAAGCGCTTTAGCCTAGGCTAGGCCTATGCCTGGTCAAGCATAGGCATCCATCCACACGGCGGCTGTGAAGCGATGTACGTAAAGTAAGATACGTACGTACAACGAGACAGAGCTTGGAGGTATCATTTATGACGCAGCGTTTTCGGACTGGTCGGCATCAACTACATCATCGTGATCTGGTTTGACGCCGGAACTGTTTTCCTGGTTCTCCTGAGTGGAACGCTCGGGCTCAGGAGCCTCGTAAAGCATGTAGACGACTTGTTGCCCCAAGAGGGCGGGAGGCTTGTAGCCCAGAATTGCTGCGAGGATGCGACCGAGGATCCAAGTTATGGTGGATGCGATGGGCCCGATGAAGATGACGAGAATGATGAAGCCGATAAGCCAGACGTAAAAGAGGGCCTGGAGATCGGCGGCAGTCCAGTCGAGGGCGACGGTGACGGCAGTAAAACCAGCGGCAAAGGCAAGCATGATGGCACGAGAGGTCGCCTTGGAAGCATAACCGCCGTCAAAGAGGGCCTGACGAAAGATCCCAGAGGACAGCTGGAAGGCAAGGACGACGAGCTCGCTGATGATAAAGTCCGGGCTTGTGGGCGATCCTATTGTTGGGTCAGAAAGTTCGAAACCTTCGACTTGGGTGTCGTAGCCAAAAAAGGCCGCAAAGGCAGGCCCGAAGAGTTCCGACGCCGAGGTGGCACTTGCGCCCGCCGTCGCGAAGCCATCAAAGTAACACGAGTAGGTTCCATGGGTGTCGGGTTGAAAAAGGCAAGACACGCCGAAGGAGAGGATCGCGACGGAAAGGACATCCCAAAGCCCCGCGGCGTGGCTGCGAAAGGAGCGCTTGCAATTGCAAGTGTTGCAGCATATACGCCGTGGCTCGCCGTTCTCGCGAATGTAGCCCAAAAGGTAGAGGATGTAGCGCGTGCGCCAGGCGCTCGTGGTCTGCGCGTCGTGCGCGAGCGCCGTGCCCTCCGTCTTGCGGAAATCGATGGTGCCGTACTTGAAGACGCGGTAGTCGACGACAGCACTCACAATGAGGAAGAAGATGATGATGATGTAGAGTGCGATCATCTGCGGCTTATCGAGCCGCGTCTCCTCCTCGTTGACCGTTCCTACAAGTGCGACCCTTTCGCTCACGCAGCCAGCGCAAACGTAAAAGCCGAATCTTTCCTCGTAAGGGTACGCCGTGGCCTGCATGAGCCAGCCCGCGCCGGCTTCGACGCAATGCCGCTGAAGATCCGCGCAGGAGGGCGTCATTTGGGCGATCGAGCGCTCTGGGTCGAGTCTTGGGCAGAAAGGAGGCCCCTGGATGCCATATCCGCTTTGTACATAGACCTCCGTAGGACACGAGGCCCCGGCACAGACGTAGCCAATGCCGCACGTGCTGCACTGGTACGGTCCACGTTTGTCGTCGGCGTCGAGGCCAGCGCCAAAGGCCGACGAACCGGCCTCGTAGTCGCCCCAGAAGCTGAAGTCCCCCGTGCAGAGCGACTTCGCCTCGCTCACGGTCTCGACGACGGGGCATTCTGCGCCCGGCAGCGTCATGGTCTCAACGCTCTCGGCGGCCACGACCAAGACGGCCGCCGCCGCCGCGCTGGCCAAGGCCCTCTTTCGCATCAGGGCCGCGATCATCGAGCTCGATGCCCAGCTCCGAGACCCAGGCCTTGCTTGCTCGCGAGCTGAAGTGACGAGACCCGCGCGCAGCGACTTCTGCTCCAGCCGGGGCGGCGGTGCCGTCGCCCTCGAGGCCGGAAGGGCTGCGCATGCGCGTCGTGCGAGTCGTGCGAGCGGAGGCGGCGCGTTTATGGTCTGGCCCGGCCCGAAAAGCACGCGCTCGCGCCAACAACTTGAACTCGCGCTGGAAATCTGCCCCGCGAAAGGTGTGTTTGAGGCGCGCATGTCCCAAGTCGCTCGCTCGCGGCAAGCGAAACGAAGATGACCTCCGCGACGCAGCAGCCCCAGGACGGCCAAGACGAGACACCGCCCGCGTCGCGGGTGGACGGACGGTGGCCGAACTTGCAGGCAAGCAAGCGCTCAGCAGGCAGGCGAGCGAGCAAAGCTGCGAGAGAGATTAGAGATCATAAGGCAAGGCGCCGAGGCATGGCATGACCCCGGTGGTGATGGTGCACGAAGATAACCTTGCGCGCGCGGCGGCATGCGCCACGACGCGGTCCAGGGAAGACGATTTTTCTGACAGGACAGGTTGAAGACAGCATCGTGGATAAAGGCAAGCGCGTGAAGCAAGGACAGAAGAAAGCTGAGTATGACTACAGATCCGGGCTCTCGGCAGGCATGACCTGGGCCACGGGGATCTGCTGATGTTGCTGCTGCTGCTGCTGCTGCTGCTGCTGCTGCTGCTGCTGCTGCTGCTGCTGCTGAGGGAAATACGCCTGGTAGTAGACGGGCGCCGCATGGCCAGCATTCTGATGTGCGGCCGTGACCTGTGGCTCCGGCTTGTAGCCCCAGCATGAGGCGAGCATGCGGCCGATGGTCCACGCGGCCGCCGAGCTAACGGGCCCGACGAGAATGAAGAGGAGAATGAGACCTGCGAGCCAGACGGCGATGAGGATGCTCATGTCGATGGACGACCACTCGAGGACGACGCAGACGACGGTGAAGAGCGTGGAGATGAGGAGCATGAGCGCCAGCGAGGCGCGCTCAGAAATGAAGCCGGCATCGCTGATCGACCGCTTGAACAACGCCATCGCAAGCTGGAAAAGCGCAACGACGAGCTCGCTGATGACGAACTCTGGGTTGGTGGGCGAAAGATCCAGGACGGGGATGCCGCCTTCGGAGATGGTGACATTGTCGAAGCCGAAGTCTGCGAAGAAGGGGGACTCATACTGATCCGTGGCAGTGTTGGCGGTGCTGTCCGCGAGGCCGTAGCCGTCAAAAAGGCATGTGTAAGGAACAGCGGTGCCGCCCTTGAAAATGGCGGTGGCTCCGAACGACATGATCGCCAGCGAGAGGAACTCCCAGCCCTTTCCGGGGTCGCTGCGGCAGTCGCAACGCTCGACAAAAGTCTGCCGCCAGAAACCGGTGGGGGCGCCATCCTCGCCAATGTAGCCGAGCGCCCCGAGGACGTAGCGCATTCGCCATGCGGAGGAGGTCTTTGAGGAGGTGTGATCAGCGTCGACGCCCTTGGCCTTCTGAAAGTTGACGGAACCGTACTTGAAGACGCGATAGTCCATGATGGTTGTCACGAGGAGGAAGACAACGATGATGCAGTAGAGGCCGATCATCTGCGGCTTGTAGAGCTCCGAGTAGCCGCCGACGGTGCCCCTTGCGTCGCCCGACTCGCAGCCCGAGCAGCCGTACGTTCCAAGGGCGGAATCGAAGGACTCTGCGTACATGAGCCAGCCATTGCCGGACTCGACGCAAGAGCGCTGCAGGTTGGCACAGCTGACCGCGAGCGTATCGCCCGTTACGCTGGGGCAGGTGAGCGGAGTCGTAATGGGGGCGTCATCCGTGCTTGAAGCCGCCACAAAGACCTTGTCCAGGCACGTTCCGCCGGGGCAAATGTACCCGATGCCGCACGTGCTGCAGTAGTAGGGGCCGGCCTTGACGGCGGTCAGCGTCGCCCCGTCTTCCCCCTCGTAGTCGAGGGCCTGGGTGCCGTCGTCGAACTCGCCCCAAACACGAAAGGTCCCCGTCACACAGAGCGCTTGCGCCTCGAGCGCCGTCGAGGCAACGGGGCAATCCTCGGGCGGGAGAGGGACCTCGACGAGATCCGGCTGGACCCCTTGGCCGCCCACGACCGCGAGGCAGACGACTGCTGCCGCCAGGGCCCAGTTTTGCACGCGCTGCGAGGCCATGGTCTCCTTCCCCGGGAAGCGAAGCGACACGCGGCTAGGCGCACTCGGCCCTGCGTCTCGTGCCGCTCGCGTTTCCGGTATGGCGTGTCGAGATTTTGCGCAGCTGGGCGTGCCTGCAGCTGGGCGTGCACGCGCTGCGCCACAAATGGACCCACCCAGACGCTTTTGCCTTTAGGCTTAGGGGCCGCGCCTCTGGCAGGACTCTGGCAGGGTTTGCAAATGCCAGGCCGCAGGCCGTGCGTGGCGTGTCGACCGTCGTCCAGTCTCTCGTCGACCTCTCGTCTCGGGAGGTACGCAAGTTGCGCGCGTGCATCTGCGATTCTGCATGCCGTCCGGGTACGTACGTTCGTACGTCCCGGGTACGTACGTACGTACGTACGGGTACGTACGGGTGACGTACGGGTACGTACGAACGGACTACGAAGCCACTAGCCTACGAACGGCGCGAACGTGCGCGTACGTACAGTCGACTTAGAAGCCCCCGTCTCGAAGACAAGACGTGGCGTGGTGGCGCGTGTGGGCGTGTGCGGCCATCGGAACCCAATCATTCCATCGTGCATGCATTGCAGGCATTGCAGAGACGATCGCAGAGACATTGCAGGCCTGCAGGCGAGTGTGCGCGACGCGGAAGTCGTCGAAGTCAGGTCGAAGACTCGACTGTCGTCGACCGAGCGCAGACGCATCCTGATGATCCGCATCTCGATCTGCCGGGCCGAATCCAGCTGCGCAGCTGCAAGTCGGACCTCACGGGGGCGCTGGCGCTCCGGAAATGACTGACAACTGCAAAGGTCTGCCCAGGGGCTTCGTTCGGAATGACACAACAACAGAGATAGAGTTTGGCACGGGTATACTATACGAGGCGCCGGAGCTCGGCGAGAACGTCGTCCATTCCAGGGCGCCGCGATGGGTCGTGGGCGAGGCAAGTGTGCATGAGCTTTTCGAGAGGTCTGAACTCGCTGGGCGCAAAGTAGCCGCGCGGAGGAAATTGGCGCGTGGTGACCATTTCTTCGATCTGAGCGAGGGTATAGTGCTTGTAAAAAGGCTGCTCGCGCGCAAGCATTTCGTAGAGAATGCAGCCGAAAGACCAGACGTCAATAGTCTCGTCGTATGGGTCCCCGCGAAAGGCCTCTGGACTCCTGAATTGGGGCGAGGTGACAGTCGTTCGGGTGCGCTCGAAGGCGCCCGAGCTGCTGGGTTCCCGCAAACGCTTGGCCACCTCGAAATTTGCGAGCTTGGCGGTATAATTGAAGCCGTGCACGTGCAGCGCCGGGTCGAGCGATGTCCACGCGGCGGCGAGAGGCTGCTCCTTGCCGGAGTGAGACTTTGTGCGCCACGTTGGGAGAGAAGTTTGGGTCCCGCCGGGTCCCATCGCGCCTGAGAGCGAGTGCTTGTCGGAGGCGGTACTGGAGCGGAACATGTTGCCGAGGGAGCGACTGAGCCGGAAGTGCTTTCGCATGACGTTGGTCCAGTTGGCGCTCGACGGGAAGCCGGCGTGGATCATCACGACGTTGTCCGAAGAAAGATCGCGGTGGACCACGCCTTGCTGATGGAGAAAGACGGTGGCCTCTGCCACGTCCATGGCGTATTTGCGCACCTCGAGGTAGGTGAGCCGCTCGTGGCCGGTCGCGCGGTGCGCGACGAGCTCGGAGAGCGAGTCGACGGCGAACTCGAAGGCGACCCTGCGTTCGAGCACGTTGTCGTGGACGAGCGCCTCTTGATAGCCGAAGAAGCGGACGACGTTGGGGTGGTCTAGGTTTTGCAGAATTTCGAGCTCGTTGTTGACGGTCTCGTTGTGATCGGGGAGGCAGGTGGGCGCGCGGCAGCGCAGCACCTTGACTTGGACGATGCCATACTTTTCATTAGCGGCTCTGTACACGCGTCTGCCGTAGGTGGCGCTGCGGCCGACATTGTCGAGCAAGGTCAGCTTGCTCGATAGCTGCCTGATTTTGCGCGGGACGCGGACGACGCCGACATCCTCGTTCATGAAACTGTTGGCGAGAGCATTTCTGCTGGCGGAAAAGGGCAGAATGACGGCGTCGGGGGCGATATCATCGTCGGGAAGCGAGATGACCTCTGAATAGGTGCTGGTGGTACTGATCTCGAAGCGGGACGAGACGCTCGGATGGGCCTTTCTTCCGGAAAATAAGGAGCGCATGGAGCTGGCTGAGCTCATGAGGACATGGCGGGAGAGGGTCGACTGCATGAGACCTGGCACGCTCGAGTGTTTATCGAGCGGCGGAGGCGACTCGTACTCTTCCGCGGCCTGCGTGGCGGCCAGGAACATGTCGAGGTGTTTGCAATGGCCGAGGTCCCTAAATTCTGCGCATGTACACGACGGCCCAGCCCACTTCTTGCGCTGGTGGCAGACGCTGACGGCATCGAAGAGCGCCCGCGCTGCGCTCGACACGAAGTTCACCATGGCTCCTCCCTCTTGCGCGAGCGTCCCACCCGCGCGGCAATACTATTCAGTGGGCACGGCCTCGGTCGCTAGGCAAGGCCTTTTGCCGCCGATGGAGGTACCAAAGCTTGCGTACGTCGGCCAGCGCGCGTCTGCCGCTTGCCCCGCGCGCGCGCGTGCGTACGTCGTCGCGCGTGGCGCACGCCCACGATGGAATCTGACGAATTGGGGTCCCAGTCGCGTCCCCGAGGCTTTCAGGCCTGCGACTTGTCCGCGCGCGGTGTGGACGCGTCTCGCCCGCGCGCGCGGTCCTGCCGCCGCTTCCAAAGTCGGCCGCGGAAGTAGTCGCGGCCTCGCGCGCGCGCGCGTGCCGCGCCGGCACGGCGCAGTCTGTCTCGCGATTCACTCCGATTTTCGAGTCCTCGCTCCCGGCTGCGGCCTCGGGGCGCGCGCGCGGCCTCCGGGCGCGGCGCGGGGGCTCCGGGCGCCGCAACCGGCCGCCAGCGCGCGGGCTGCTGCGCGCGCGCGCGGGGTGCGCGACGGCGGGATGGGATGGGGGCTTGCCACCGTACCGTGCCGTGGGCGCGGCGCTATAGCCCACTGCGCGGCCGCTATAACCCACTTGCCGGCAGCTATAACCCACTTGCCGGCCCGCGCCGCGCCGCCGCCGCGCGTGCCGCGCCATTGTGCACTTGCGGGCCGCTATAAAGCGCTTGCGGGCCGCATTCTTCACTGTACGGGCAGTACGTACACGGGAAGAGAAGGGAAAGACAGCGACGAAAGAGTCGCGGAATACCCCACGCACACCCTGGTGACGAAGAAGGAAGAAGACACCGAGACGAAAGAAGGAGGGTGCATAGAGGGATTTATTTACTCCCGCGTGGATGTACTTTTTCTTAGAAGAGGGACAGCCGGGAAGTGGCCACGCGCACAAGCCGCGCAAGATGCTCGCGAGGGCGCGCGTCGTCGACGCAAACTAGGGCTAGAACCGAAAAGCAGCTGCTTCCCTTGGCGCAACCCCGTTCGTACGTAGTACGTACATTATACCAAAGGCACTGATCCGGGTAAGCAAAAGAGCGCCTTGATCCGGACAAAGACGTTGTCACCGTGACCGAAGGCGAGCAATTCTTGCGCCACTTTTGATTTCCTTTCGCAGCGTGGCTTCGTTCTCAGCCGAAGCAGCGACGGCGGGAAGCCATGCAAAGAGTGGTCGTGTCCGCGTTGTCGCTTGTATCCCGTCCATGTCACACGTGGCCATCTGCGTTTTGCTCCGCGGGGATGGTTCATCAATCTTGACGCGTCGACAACGGCGTGGTTGTATTGGCGCCGTCGCGAGCTCCCGCCATCTTCTATCGTGGTTATGCTGACTCTTTGCTCCGCGAGAAATCGTTCATCGGTTTTTCGCGGTTGCAGATGGACGTGCGTACAGCGCTTCTCGATTTCCGCTGTTCCAGGCAGCCACGTCACCTCATAAGGCTGAAATCCTGGTCGAAGGCCTTGCGCCTTGGCGAATTTTCGTCGAAAACAACGACGGTTCAGACCGTGTGCCGAAGATCATCAGCTGCACTGCATTCCGCCGCCTTCTTTACTTCGCAAAAGACCAATCACAAACCAATCGCAGGTCCATGAGGTCGATGATGATGACGAGCCAGCTAACCTCTGCCGGGGGAGGCTTTAGACAAAAGCTGGTACCTGCGAGTGCGACTTGCTCAATTTGGCTGTGCCGCCCAAGAGGGCAAGCCGAACTTTGGGAAGGCATGGGATTGTAGGCATGGCTGGCTTGGAAAATGGCTGGCGTTGAAGGCCAGGCCAATTCGAGGCCCGGCAAACCTACGTGACTCTGTGATGAGCCGCGGGATCGAGACCTAGGCCCTAGAGGCCTCTAGCTAGCTGCAAGTGAGGTAATGAGAGCAAGATCGTAATTTCTTTGGCCGCCAGGTTCTACTTCAGAAAGACCAGGCACGCCAGTGAGCCTTCATTTTCCCACGCAGGCATTGCCAGTCAGCCAGAATGTCTTGAATCGCGAACCGGCGACTCAAATCGTTTCATAAGCGTGAATCATGGACCAGATCCATTCACAATTGACGCTCCAGGCAAACAAAACAGCCTGGCGAGCGGATTACGGATCGAACCAGCACTCGCGTGCTTGGGTACCATTTCTGACAAATGAACCGGCCATGGTCTATTCTTCTAGTAGGCCTAGTAGCTTCAGAACTAGCCTAGGCCTAGGCTAGTGACGCCACGTCGCGCCTGCCAAACAGCTCCGCGTGGCGGACATGATTAGTGGCGTGGCATGCGCGGCCTCTCTTCAATCATGCCGCCGCCGCACCGCCTCCGGGCCTAGCTAGAGCTCCGAGAATCGCCCGCAGCCCGCGCTCGCAAACTCTCCAAAGTCGTCGCCCCTCGGTGATTTCTGCAGCAGCATCATGGCCCCGGGGCGAATCCTATTCACGCCATGCTGGGCGACGAGCGCACGGCTCCGAGTCGAAAGGTTTTCATTCTTCAATGAAAGCGGAAGCGGGGAGCGAGACTCTGAAAAGCCAAGAAAACAATGCGAGACGAGAACGACGACACGCTCGCGTGCCAGTGCTCGCGCAATTTCTTCGTTCTCGGCTCCGCATTATGGTTCTTTCCTGACAGACGGTGAGTGCACGCAAACAGGCAGCGTCGCCGCGACGAACTATCGCTCTTGCACCGTGAAAGGCAAGGAAAGGCGTCCATCCTCCGCCTCCGTTCGCGTGCGAACGAACGAGTCTCGCAGAGCCTCCTCAATGCATGACGCGACGCCGCCGCAGGTTCTCTCCGGAACGAGGGCGCCTGCCTGCGTTGATGCGGCTGGGTCCGTGCGAGACGACGTCGTCCGTGGACCCATGCCCAGCAGCGTGGGAAATTTGCGGCACCGCCACGCGCTTGAAGTGGATTTCGTGCACGAGTGCGTGCCTTTGCGTGCGAATTCGCGGGGCAGGCGCCGCGAAGTGGACACCATCATCATAGTAGGCCCAGTTCGGTCCGACTGACGGGTCCGGGGTCATGAGCTGAGCCAGCTCACCGTTCGCGGCAGCAGCAGTGCACGAGACCTCTCGAGACTCGAGGCGACGACACGAGCTACGTTTGCACGAGGAGAGGAGCGTGCCGTGCCGTGCAGGTCAGCGCAGCGAGCAAAAGCAAAGAAAAACACAAGCTTCCGCTGGAGGAGAGGAGAGGAAAACACAGCCAAATTTCCTGTCTCGGCACAGAGGACTCTGAGAGGAGTGAGTGATGAGTGAGCGTAGCTGCCGTAGCATGCGTTTGCGACCTTGGAGCTTGAAGGTCGCTTGGAGGCTGGCCTCGGCGCTTGGTAGAAATTCTCCTACCAAGACCGCCGCAGCGCGACCGAACGCCGTGAAGCAAGTCTTGGCTTGTCTTGGAGCTTGGTGATGTCTTGGAGCTTGCTTGGCGTGTTTTGGAGCTTGGTGAATCAATCGTGATGTCTTGGAGCTTGCTTTTGGATTGTCCTCGAGGTCGTCTTGCTACTACCGTGCCGCTACAGACGACGCTTGAAGCGTGCATGCGGAAGGGAGACACAAGTCCAGCTTGTATTAGCTTGCTGTTAGCTTGCTCGTTGGCCCCCACCAACCCGACGCAGCGCCCGACGCGCGCAACGCCGGCCGCGCCGCCCCCACCTTGTGGCGAGGATCGTCGTCACCAAGTTTGGCTTGTCTTGAAGACTTGACCATCTGCGCTCGATCTTGTTGAGACGATCTTGATAATCGAAGTCAGCGCAGCAGAGCAGCAGCAGCATGCCATGCCATGCCAGCACCCAGGGCAATGCCCTGGGTCAGCTGAAGCTGCTCAATGATACTGAGGTCGTCATCACCTTTCCTCGTGACCGCTACCAGCGAGCCGCTTGACGAACGAACGCGGCCCTAGTGCGTTCACGGCGACGAGGCGCACGAGTCAAGTCGAGTCGCACGAGGTCAGAACCCTCGACTCGCCACGAGGAGAGGGTGCCGGGCGGGTCACGTGGCCGAGGCCGTGCGTTGTCACGTGGCGCTGCCAGCATCACGGCGGTCGAGAAATCGCCGAGTGCAGCCACCACCAGCCCGTCGATGACCCGAATCATGGGGCCGGCCTGAGTCTGATTGTTGTCGCGGCGCTGACCGTCGACAGCGGCGTTGATTGACCAAGCTGTCGCGCAAGGGTGGTGGCAGTCTTGCCTTCTTGCCTTTCTTTGGGATGTCCCCTCGGGGCGTTCCTCTTGCAAGGCAGGGCGCGTCTTTTGGCGTCTTCACCATTGTCCCGAAACTGCAGAGAAGAAGAAGAAGAAGAAGAAGAAGAAGAAGTAGAAGAAAAAGAAGATAAAGAGATAAAGAAAACGTTCATTTCATCCTTTCAAAAGAGTTTTCTTCTTGAAAACATTTTTGACTTCGTTGGAAAAAATGAAAATAGATTTGAAAATGGAATGCAAAACTAATGTGAAAAAAAAGACTTTATGATGAAGAAGATGAAGAAGATGATGTGTTTTCCTAGCTGTCTTCCAAGTTTTACCTTCCAAGTGCACCCACACAGCGTGCAGTTGCGCTGACCTTCCGTCAATCTGGGCAACAAAAGCAACAGTACAAGCTAGCTCAAGCTAGGAGAAGCTAGCAGCTTCCAAAAGTAGCTTGGAGGTGCGGGGGCTGTCGACATGCTCCGTCCGTGGCGCTTCTGTTTAATGCGCACACCCGGGGTGCGTTACGGCAGGGAGAGGAGAGGGAGGTCGTGGCGCGCGGAGGCAAAGGCCCCTTCCGGGGCGCGCGCTCATCTCCCCCCTGCTCGCGAAGAGCGCGCGCTCGGACTGGTCGTTTTTTGACTAGTTGATCCGATTTTATCTTTTTTTGGCGCGAGCTGCTCGGCGTGTGCATTTGGTTGATGCCGTCGGTCAAGGCGTGTTAGGTTTGGTAGTACTCCTCGCCCACGAGGCCGATCTTCTAGGCCACGTTGACGCAGGCTGCGTCGGCCACGCAACTTGTAGGTTGCGCGTCTCGCCCTGGGTGTGCGCCAGGGTCCGGTTTTCCGGTCTCCGGTAAGCCTTGGCAGGCGGAGAGTCCGAGACCACCCGTTCTGGCCCGCTTCAGCGTGTGTACGGCATGGAAGAACGCAAAAGGGCGCTTTATCATATGATCGTGTCGCCATCGAGCTACGTTGTTCTCCATAGTTTTCCATAGTTTTCCACGCGGTGCGCGCGCCTCATGTTGGTCGCCCTTTCTGACAAATGTTGCGCGCGGCGTGGCTTTTCATGCCTTTTCCTTGTTGACTCGAAATCACCCGTTCATGGACCCATTGGGTCGTTCACGGACGGACGGTTTAGAGTCCGGTCCGCCCACCATCAGGCTGGCGCCCAAGCTCGCTCGCACGTCGTTGCGGCTGCCGATTTATCTGTGGTGGCCGCGTACTAAACTACGCGTATCAAGGATGTGAGTGTGGGGCTCAATCTCGCGCGCGGTGCACGACCATACTGCCGGCCACTGCCGCCACATGAAGCCGGCCGAGCATGCCTTCTTACACGTGACCTTTCTTTGCGATGCACGAACTAATTGCCAGCATTTGCCCTCCCTCCGCACAGCCTGCTGTGCGACCCTGGAATGGCTAGCAATCTGAAGACTCTGAACCAAGACCTCAAGGCTCGACTGACTCGATCAAGGCCTTCGCGGGATGGCTGGCTCGCACAGCTGGCTTGCGTTCTTGGTGCGCAAATAGACAACCCGTCATCTCGACTCTGTGCCAGGGCTTCCGAGCTAGCTAGATTGGTGCCTCCGAACGATTCGGGATAAGACTGATACGGCAGGCTGACTGGTTTGCTGGCTGGCTTGTTCCGCTCTGTCACTGCATTGCAATGTCATTACAATGCTTCGCCGCACATGCGGTAAAATTCAGGTGGGTCGCATTCGAGTCGCGCCGCATTTCTGTTCACGCGCTTAAACTTATCACTCTGGCACGCAGCGCGAGCAGCCTCGCACGCAGTCGCGCGGCGCGTCGATGCTCGCACTCCGGCGGCGGGGCTAGGGTTGCGAAGGTACGTACGTACGTACGTAATGTGCAACGCCTGGGAGGCAAGAGCCGCCAATGCAAGCACGAGTTTCGGAAGCTGTCACCCGGCTTTGGCTGGCCGCGGGGCCGTGCATTGCAGTCCGAAAGCAGGCGGCCTCCGAGGCTTGGGGCGGAAAAGGGCAAGAGCCTCCGACCGCCTGATGCACCGCATGCATGCTCAATCGGCAAGGCACGCCACGCCACCTCGCCGCGTCGTCCAGCGCATCATACTGCGCATGCCATGAGTTGGGGTCTTCTGCTACTGAAAGCAGTTTCCTCGGCCAAGAACCGAGGCGTGCGAAAAGGCCAGCTTGACTGAAAGACCGCTATCCGCGTTACGTACCGCCATGTCAGAGTACGGTCGCGACGTCATCCTGGCTTGCGGCACGGCCAGTCAGAGGGGCTGGCGTCGCTGCATCATATGACCGGCGAATCCAACGTCGAAGGTCGGCGCACGCCACGACACGCTACGCTGGCGGCACGGCTTTGGCAGCTGGCTGTGGGTCCACGCATGTGATCTATGATGAGAGGGCTTGATGGATCCATTTGCTGCGCTGTTTGCTCGTTGGCTACTGCAGCGCAGGCTCTGGCTGCCGGCTGCCTGGGATATTGGACATCAGCGAGGGTCGTACGGCGCAGCCGCCGTAGCTTGACAGTGAGTCCTGACAAGGGAAAGCAAAGCAATCTGGAAGGCCAGCTGCAGCCAGGCTGCGCTTTCAACTTCATGCCGCCTCGTCAGCCTTGACATCCGGGTAGTAGGCGTTTTCGTTTTCCTGCGTTTACGTACCTCGTACCTACCGGGTATACGTACGAGGCTAGGAGTTTCATAGCTTTGGAGTTTCATAATTCTGCTTCGCGATGAGCGGTGGTGGACTCATGGTGAACGTATAGGACATAAGACCAACAAGCTCAACTCAGCCCTCGTCGCCACATGTCCATGTGCTGGCGCCGCCGCCATGTCGCGCAAAGCCGCAGACAACCCCCCCCC
>KQ758850.1:7747665-7766721 GCA_001462505.1 Aurantiochytrium sp. T66
GGGCCCGCCGCTCGGCTCCCGGGGGCGGCGGATGATGGAGATGCTGCTGGAGGACGGCGACGTCGCCGAGGACGAGGCCGCCAAGGACGAAGACGAGGCCGCCGAGGCGCTCGAGGCCGCCGAGGAGGACGCCCGGGAGCGCAAGCTGAGCAGGTCCAAGTACGTCAGCAACGAGCAGCTCGAGTTCATGAAGGAGTGCAAGGCGAGGGTGGAGAAGATGTCCCTGGAGGCCTGCCAGGCGAGGTACGACCGCACCTTCGACGGCGCCGTCATCTGGGTGGAGAGGCCGCGCATGGCCCGCAACGCCACGCCCGCCGCCGCGCAGGTCCGCGGCGTCGGCGTCTGGTGGCCGTCGAAGATGTACGCGTGCATGGAGGGCCGGATCTGCTGCCCCATGTGCGCCAAGGCCGGCGTGAAGCGGTCCGCTGCGTACGACTCCGGCAAGTGGGCGCAGCAGGCGCGCGAGATTGTCGGCGCGCGGAGCACCTGGTTCCTCCTGTGCAGGCTCTACCGGTGCAGGGGCTGCAACCGCGAGTTCCGCAATCTGCGGGATGACGTGCTTCGCAGTTGCCCTGACGCGGTGCGCCTAAACTTTGGCGTGCTCACGCGCAAACGGCTCGCGATCGAACGCGAGGTCGCCCTCGTTTTGTACTCCTCGTGGCTGCTGAGCCCGGCCACGGCGCTTTCAGACTTTCGCGAGGCACACATTCGCCACTACGAAGACGTCAAGCGGCAGTATGTGGCAGTCCAAGGGCTCGGCGGAGCTGGCGCGACGGCCCGGTCGCTACCCCAGGGGATGGGCATGCGCGGCGGCGTTCCGAATCCAATGGACCCCGAAATTGCCAGGCTCGCAGAGATGGCCGGTCTCGAGTCGCCGACCCACCTCGAAGCGCAGAGGGAACTCGCAGCCGAGGATCTGCTCCGACTCACCTTGCAGGAGAGTCTCCCGCATCTTCGCTCTTTCGGCAAGGACAAGCTCCGATTTTTCAATAAGAGCATGGGTTTCAACTATGTGTACGAGCTCGACCAGCTCCTGCAAGAGCCCATGACCAACGAGAACGTCCGGAAGTGGACCGGGGACAAAACGCAAAAGCCCGCACGACTGCGGCGCAAGGTGCAGAACTGGAAGGCTGTCGTGACGAAGTTCTTTGAGCCGCGGCTAGCCGCGGCTGGCTTTGCAAGCGTCGGCGAGGTATTGAGCGTGCGGCAACGCAAGGTGGAGCGCTCGGCGCGCAATCTCGCAAAAATTAAGGATCTCGAGGCGCGAGGCGCGCTTTCTACCTCCTCGGGTTCTGCCCAAGGCGCGCCATCATCAGCATCCCCAAGCCAAGGCACGGCGCCTCCCCCGTCTTTGGCGCAGAGCGGTCTGCCGGCATCCTCGGCCTCGCAGAGTCAGCTGTCGTCCACCACCTCGAGCGGACTTGTACATGCGTCCGCGGAAAACAATGGACCCGGCCTGCCTGCTTCTTCGTCGGATCTCGCGCTTCCTGCTGCGGCGGGCGGCGCCATGCTCCAGGGAGTGCCCCCCTTTGGCTCATTTGGGGATCCGGAGGGCTACAATGGCTACCTGATCGGGCGCAAGTTCCTGGACGATATCGGGCACGAATTGTCTCGCGAGGTACCCTCGCTCCGCGATCTCGATCGGCACCGGCTCGTGCAGTCTGGGTTTTCGGACGAGCAGCGCGAAGGCCTTCGGAGTCTTGCGCAAAAGCTCTCGAGGTACGAAGAGCTCGATTCAGACGCCCCGCCGCGCCCGGTCGCAGCGGATGGGGACGACGGGGATCCTCCATTAGGGACGCACGCAGAGCTCGGGGCGGGCTTTGGCCCTTCAGAGGACTCCGCGCAAGGGCTGGATCCGGTGAGTACCGACGCGGACGCAAATGGGGACGCAGGTGGCGCTTCGGCAGGCCTGGCTGGCGACCAGCCGGTCTCGAGAGAGTCTGACTCGGACGTGCGCGCGGACACATCAGAAGTCTTGCCGGAACCGAGCAAGTACGCCATTCTGGAGCGCTTGTATGTATCAGGGTCCTCAAGAGTCCCGCGCGATTCCATGGCCATGGACCCCTCCGAGATGGAGAAGCTCGAGAGGACGCCAGCCAACCCGGACGAACCGTGGCGCACCCTCGAAAACCTCAATCCTCGCAAATACTGCCAGGGATGCCATCGGCCGCGTCAGGGCCACAACGCCCTTTCCAAGCGGCTTATGCCGGGCGTTGAGTGTCCGAGCGGAGTCTTTTGCGTGCTGCCCAAGTCCACGCCGGACATCAGCAAGCTGCCCATTGAGCACTTTTTTAGCGGTTCGCAGCGCCGCCGAGAACACTTGCAGCACATGCATATTGCGCAAAGCGGCCAGAGGTCCGAGGACAGCGACTCACCGGCAGCCAAGCGGAGGCGTGGCGAAGACGAGAGTTCCTTCGCCGAAGCCGAAGGCGACGACGAAGACGCCGGCGAGGCGGGTCTTGCCGACAACGTTAACATTTCTGCGGACGTGGGGAATATGCACACCGACCACATGGAAGGCGCTGCGAACGAGATGGGCTCGGGCCCGCCCAAGGACATTTCCGCATCGTGAGCCGATAAACCTTTCTCGATTGACCATGTTTTCCCCTGCAACTCCCACCGCCGAAGATCAACCCTCAGCGCTAAGCCGACTTGCGGTGCGATTCGGTCTTGTCGCCTCAATGAAATACCTGATACCTTGCTGCTTTCGTGACTATCTTGTTCACCGGCATGTCACCCGCCGCACTGTCTACGCTCCCCATCCTTTGATGCTCAGACCTCGGCGTCTCCATCGTCCGATGCATCGTCGCTTAGGTTAGGTTAGGTTACATGGCGCCGTAACGGTTACCGGCAGACCCGCTCAGAGGCTCGCGTCGCGTCGCAGCGCCGCGCGCGCAGCCGCCTCCCTCCCCCCTCGCCCGCGCCCGCCGCGGCCCCCGGGCCCCCGCGCGCGCGCAGGGAGCGGGCCTCGCGCCGATCGGCGCCGGTCGGAGATGGACGCCGTGCTGGACGATGTCATCGGCGGCCGCGACCCGCGCCGCGTGCGGTGGCTGAGCCTGGGCCGCGCCGCGGAGGCCTTCGGCGTGGAGGAGCGGCTCACGGACGCGCGCGGGCTCGAGGCCTGCGAGGCGCTCGTGAGCCTCGACCTGAGCGGCCACGCGCTGTCGAACGCGGACAGGCTCCGGCACCTCCGCAGGCTCCAGGAGCTCGACATATCCAGGAACCGCCTCCGCCACCTCGAGGGCCTCGGCCGCCTGCACAACCTGCGCGTGCTCAACCTCAGCGGGAACCTGGTCGAGCACGTCCCCGAGCAGATGGGCCTCCTGGTGGAGCTCCAGTGGCTCGACCTGAGCGCGAACAAGCTCGGGGACCCGGCGGACTTTGCGAACCTCGCACGCTGCGGCAAGCTCTTCAGGCTCTTCATCAAGGGCAACCCGCTCTGCGGGATGCCCGGCGTCGGGGACCTGGTGCTCAAGCACTGCGCCAGCCTCGTCTGGCTCGACGGCACGGAGGTGATGCGAGGCGGGCGCGCGGGGCGCGCGCTCCCGGCATCGGCGACGGCGTCTGCCAAGCAGCTCGAGGCCGAGCAAGAGGCCAAGGACAAGGTAGCGCGGCTCGAGCGCCAGGTCGCCACCGAACGCGCTTCCGTGCAGACGCTGCAGGCTCAGAATCACGACCTCAAGAACGAGCTGGAGGCTACTGCGCAGCTCCTCGCCCGCAAGACATCCGAGTGGGCTGTCGCGGAGGAGCAGGCGAGCAGACTGCAGCAAGAGCTCGCGTTTCTGCGCATTGACGCGAGCGGCGCGCCAGCTGCAGCGCCTGAGGCGGGTTCCGAGGCCGGCCGCGAGAACAGCCGCGCGGGCTTGGATGCCTCGCTCCTCTCGATTCCGGGTGCAGGGCCGCAATCTCCGGCGCTGCAGGATGGTGATCTTGCGCAGATGGAGGCGCCAGGCGGACGCGCTGACCCGCTTGCCGAGCTCTGGGGCTTGGTGAGCCGGTCCCCACTGAGCGGGCCGGTGATTCCGCACGGGGACCTGGCGGATGCGCTGCACGACGTGGAGCACGATATCGCCGAAAATGCCAAGGAGGCGACCGGCACGCTCCGCGCGCTTAACATGGAATTCGCCGAGGCCAAGGCGGACCTTGCCGATTCGCAGAACGAGCTCGATGATTTTCTGCATGATCAGACGCGGCATCGCTTCCTGCAGCAGCAGCAGCAGCAGCAGCAGCAGCATCAACTGTCGTCGTCGACAGCACCAGGGTCTTTGGCCTCGTACAGGTCTCCGGAAAAGGCCAGCCGAGGGCTTGAGGACGCGGCGCTGGACTTGCAAAGCAAGCAAGAGGAGCTCAAGGACATGAGCAAGATCCGCCGACACGTGGAGCGCCTGCTCAAGACGCTGCGCAAGAAGCTAGAGTGCGCGCAGGACCTCTTGGTGCTGCACACGGAGCGGCTCATGACGGATAAGGACGAAGAGGCCGAGGCGAGCGCGAACGCGGACCACGCTGCGGCGCAAGTCAGCCGTCTGGCAGCGCTGGAGGAGCGCATTGCGAGCATGAAGAGCACGCTGCGTGAGGCGTCGATGCACGTGTCCATGACGTGGACGGAGCTTAGCGAGGTACTCGCGGAGTGCAGCGAGAGCATGCGCAACCGTTTCCCGGACCTGGTTGAGCTCGAGGGTCTTGACTCGCTCGAGGAGGATGTTGTGCAAAAGTACTTTGAGGCCGGGTCTGGGTTCCAGCGCACGTCGACATTTTTCGACTCGAACGTGGCGGCGCTCTCGGAGCAGGTCATGAAGGTCAAGGAATACGAGACCACCGTGCAGAAGAGCCTGCAAGGGTGCGACATCCGCATGCAGCAAGTGCGGCGCGGGATGGAGGGGCTGGTGTCCTCGACGCGACTGGATCGTAGCTCGCCCGGCCAAGAGGCCAAGAGCCCGCTAACGCCAGCGTCTCCGGCAGTGCCGACGATGCTTCAGCGCGGCGAGGGCGGCGTAGACGCGGCAGTGGCGCAAATGCTCGTGGACGAGGAGGAAGTGCTGCGCGCAAACGTGCGCAATGCGCAGGCGCGCATTCGCGAACTGCAGGCCGAGATCCTGCAGCTAAAGTGCGAGGCGTGGCGTGTGGAAGCGAACTTGCGCACGAAGCAGTGCTCGATCATGTGCGCCGCGGTGGAGGAGAAGGAGGCCGCGGTGCAGGCATTCCACAAGACGATGCGGCGGTTGCAGGCCAGCGGGGCACTGACGGATCGCGAGACCAAGGCCGTGGCCTGGGCAGAGCTCGAGGAAGTCGAGAAAGCCTCGGAGGAAGAGCCCCGGGCCAAGCATGATCATGCAATGGGCCGGCAGCAGCGGCGCCAGGAAGACGCCCGGCGGCAGCGGAAGCAAGAGCACGGCGAGGACGGCGCCGGGATAGAGGCGGCGACGGCCGCGTCGGCGGCGCTCATGGTGGCGTCGGAGCAGAAGGCGCGCGAGTTTCGCCGCAAGGTTGTAGATAATCTCGTGGAGACCGAAGCCGAGTACCTGGATGCGCTGCGGAAGCTGGTGAACAGCTTTTTGGTCCCGATGCGGCGGCGGTGCTTGCTGCCCCCGCGGGACCTGCAGGCAATCTGCCTCAACGCAGAGGACATTTTCCGACTTCACGAGTCGATCGGAAACGCGCTGGGACGGTGCCACGAGCCAATGGAGATTTTGGGCGTGTATCTGAAGCGCGCGGAGCGACTCGAGGCGTATGTGAACTTTGGAGTGAATTGCTCGCTGTCGATGGCAATTGTGGAGGTGCGGCGGCGCGAGGTTGCCGGTTTCGCGAACTTTGTGCGCGTAACGCCGCAGGGCGACGACGGCTGCGAGGTCATGCGAGGGTTGTTGCTGCGCCCACTGCAGCAGCTGTGCGTCTACGAGCAGGTGTTTCACCGTCTGCTCGATCTGAATCGCGCGGGCGGGAACGCGGCAATGCAGAACCGCCTGGAGACGCTCTCCTCGGTAGTGACGGATCTCTTGAATCGCATCAATTGCAACGTGGAAGAGGCAAAGCGGCGCGCAGAGGCGCTGGCGCACGTAACGGAAGTGATCCCGACGCACAGCGCGATGGACCGCCGTCTGGTGGGCTGTCTCACGACGCCGACTCTGCGTGCGCGGCGACGCGAGTTTCACCTCGAAGAACGGTGCTCGGACATTTTGCTCATGGTTCCGGGTCGCAAGGCCTTGGGCCTGCGGCGGTGCGTCCTGCTGGCCTTTTCGGACTGCGTGGTGGTGGCGACGGCCGGCCCGCCGTCTGCCAAGTGGCGGCCGACATTTGCCGAGGAAAGGCCGCGGCGGCGCGCCGTGTGGGTATTCCGCGCGGCGGACGGTCTCACGTGCAGCCGGCCTTTCCAGGTGTCGACGGCGTCGGGCGACGCCTCGCCGCGTCAGCAGGTCGACCAGCGCAGCCCGGCGGTGCGCTTGTGCGCGAACGCGCCCGGAGGCGCGAATTCCGGCTCGGACGTTGCTGTGGTGGAGGCTGTGGTGGCTTTGGCGGGCGACGGCGCTGCCGACCGCGTGTACAACATCGTGGAGAAGATCGTGGGAGAATTTCACGTCGAGCATGGCGACAAGAACCGTGCCGGGAAGGCGCTAAAGGGCGTCAAGGCCCACGCTGGAAACGGTGCCGGTGCGCTGCACTTGCAGCTTCCTGGCGTGGTCACTGTGGACGCGAATGGCGCCATTGAAGGCGATGCGGGTCGCGAGGTGGCGAGCATGGCAGACGTGGACCCCAGCGACGACTCGAAGCTCTCGTACGTGCCCAAGTACCCTGGAACGGACATGGCCAAGCGTCGTGAGATGGCGCGTCGGCGCCGGGAAGCGCGCACGCAGTGGAAGCCCCCAGAGCTGGAGAATGTAAACGCGGTGATCGCGATGGAGCGCATTCGCAAGCGCGATGGCGCGCCGCTCGCGGAGGCGCACCGGCCGCCGGAGAGCGTGCATGCTCTTTTCCGCGCGTACCCGCGACCTGCGAGCGATGGGTCTCGAAGTGGCGGCAGCACCGGCAAGTCGAGCGGCGAATTTATGACGCCCATCAAGGCAGAGACCGCGGGGCGTTCTGCTGTTTCTGCTCGACGCACGGGCACGGCCAAGGGCGGCGTGGGATTTGGGTCCGCGGCCAAGCTCGAGCGCAACGAGCCGCTCCCATTCCGCAAGAGTGCCGTCAAGGGAATGCGAAGCCCGCAACGGCGCCGAGAAGAGGGCGAGAGCGGCGGTGTTGACGTAAACGAGGACGTGGACGAGGTGAACTTTGACGCCTCGAGCCCGTACTACCGCGCAGGCGGTCGCAAGTCTCGGCCGCGGGACGCGCAGCAGGGGCCGGACCTCTCAATCTTCAAGGCGCCGCTGCGCGTTTTGGGCGAGGCTGCGGAGACGCCGGATGTTGGGTACCGCTCAAAGCGGCTCATTGGTCTGCCGACGGACGTTAGCAACGTGGTGAAAGAGTTCCACGACGCCGAGCAAAAATACTATCACCAGCAGCACAAGTAAATTTTAGACGAATCTTTTTGATGAAGCCAGGCCTCTGTTGATCGATGACGAAGGTCCTCGTGTGAATGAGAACTCCTCGCCAACTATACCCCTCGTCAATCAAGCTTGTAATGATCTGGCTGCTTCGCAGAAGAGGGAGTACTTTCGTCCCGCGTGGGCTGATCATTGTGCCGCATCTAACGCACCCCGCGCGGGGCTGACGAATCGGCGATGTGCGGAGGCAAGGCGATGACCCGGTGCATTCCATCCACCACAGTCACAATTTGCCGCCGCCACCAAGCCTGACCAAGGCCTCGCCGCAGGCCGGCCTCTGATCAACCAATCCAAGCACCCGTCGGACGAGGCCATCGTCGCGCGGAAACGGGGCGCACGAGTCGGCACGAGCTCGATGTCGAGGCCCGCTTTCTTCTCCTGGCCCGTGCGTGACCTGTCCACCAACGCTGACTGATCGATCGACGGGCAGGCTGGCTCGCAAGATCGCTCGACCGACCATCGCGTCGCGACGTCACGTGGGTCCGTGACGCGGAAGGAGGATGACCAAGCTTCTCGGAAAAGCCGGGAGGCCTCTGCCCACCATCTGCCGCCTGCGAGGCCCTGCGAGGCTGCCCACACCAGAATGCCCAAGACCCATCCATGCCCAACATGTTGAACATGCACTCGATCATCGATGCACTCGAACTTGAAGAACCTCGCGCCGTGCTGGCACGAGCTGTGGGTCTGTTCGCTGCTCGAGGCGTCGTCATCGGCCGCGCGTCATCACGCTGATGACGGCATGTATGTTGGGACTCCGACGGTGGGGGCGCCCTCGATCACAGTCCGGCAGGTCAAGGGCCTCAAGGCCGTCCAGGCGACGGCCAATCGTCAACCAACAACAGCGCGCCGCGCAGCGGGAGTTCGTTGACCGCAACGCTGTCGGTGCGGTCGGTCGGTCGGTCGGTCGGCTGAAGCAAGGCTCAATCAACCTGGTCTTCTGAGGAGGACATCGGTCAAGCAGGCCTGGAGAAAGGACTTCGACCGGCGTGGCCCCCTCGCAGCATCATCTCCACTCCACACAAGCATGCATACTATGCTGCGCTTGGGACCCAACAAAGAACGGAAAGGTCGGATCACGGCCGGGAGACGACCAAACTGCGCACTACATCGGACGGGATGATCGGAGACAGCTGACGTGCATGATGTGGATACCTCTCTCGGTCGGCCGATGAGGCCATATTCGGCCATATCCTGGGTCCTAGCCGCCTGCCTGCTTGCCTCCGGTAGGGTGAGCATGGTCGACTCGTCTAGTCGGCATAGCGCGTGTGCGCTCTATCACAGACGGTTCAGTCCAGCACGTGTGAGAGCGACTGGGCACCACACGTGCCGAATGCTTCCGTGCTGCAGCCCTCCGAGATCATTGTTGCGAAACCCGGCACGGAGACTGCGCCGGTGTGCGTCGATCTTCTGGCAAGCGTCTTCTCGCTGATCAATCAGTCAGCGCATCTCGCGGCCGGAGGCTTCTACGAGGGCACCACACCTGAATACAAGAACTATGGACACGGGATTGGAGCATCACGCCCGTCGAGGTCGGCAGAAATCTTGGCTCGCATCAACGACCCGGGCGGCTAGGCCCTCACGTGACACGTCACTCATCAAGCGTGTCGGCGTTGGTCTTCAATCGATCGAAAAAGAAATCAGGAAGCACTTCGGTCAGACCCAGAAGACTTGGCCAGCGTTCGGGAGGCCTGAGAGAGTCTGGGTGGAGCTACAGAGCCTGGCCCCGGCTGTCGGTGCGGCTCGTCTTGGTAGTGCGCTCGTCTGCGAGGAAGATGATCGCCCGACGCCGCTTGATTCTTCTGATCAAAGACACAGCCCAAGAGAGGTAGAACCGGCGAGGGAAGGCCGCGTTCATCATCCTCTTGGCTGGTGGCTGGCTGACTTGCTGGCCGGCTGGCTCGCAGGTAAACTTTGTGATTCCGTAGCGACGCGACATACGAGAAGCGGAGCGTGCAATGTCCAAACGAACGCAGATGGTTCTGTTCGTCCAGGCATCGCCTCCAGATTGCCTGGCGTGCTTGCTAGCTAGTGCGCTCTTGCGGACATGCTTCTCGATTTTGGCAGCATGAACGGAGGATTTTGTTCCCAGAGTTGGCGAATGAACCGGCGGGCTCGTCATCCACCCCACTTCGCACTTCACTCGTCCTTCATTCGTGGTGAGGGAATCGAAAATCTAACGAGAGTCACCCAACGAACTTGAACGAAGAGCAAGCGAGGATGCAGTGAAGCAAGTTAGCGGTGCCTGTATCGTGATGCACTCGTTGCGTTGGTGATGGACTCAGGCGTGCGGGCATCGGCGTTGGTTTTTCTAATTCTGCGCCGGTCACAAGACAGTCTGAACCGGCGCGACGGACCAAAAAATTTGGCTGGCGCTCTCCCAGGCTTGCCTCGGTCAACGGACGGCGGTCGGCGGTGATCATGGCCCGGTCGCCGCCCGACCGCCGAGCCGAGCCGAAGACGTGTCTGCTTTCTCGCATATCTAAATTTGGACCGCTCGCGCGTCATGAATCTTTTTCAAAAATCAACTCATCTTTTTTTCTTTTCTTTCCGATTTTTGTTGTTGTTGAAAATTGTTTTTTTAAAAAAAAATAAAAAAAAAACAATATTTTCGTCTGCTTTGCTTCAAAGGGGTTTTTCAAGAAGAGTCTCTTGACGCCACGGCCGGGCGTGGCCGACTCGGGGTGGGGCGCGCTTGCTTGAACGTACGAGAGCCCCGATCGATGAGGCTCCGAGTCGAATTGGTGGGTCGGCTTGCGATGTCGGCCACGACATTGCCCAAACGAACCTCCGTACCTTTTCTTTCTATGCTTCCTGCTTTTTGGGGCGTGTCGGTCCTCTGGCAGTCGGATGGCCAGCCAGGAAGCCTCAGCGGTGGGCTTCCACCACCCGCGCCGAGTGGGCTCTCGCGCGAGATCATCCATGTGCTCTTGCGCCAAGTTGCTGACTGATTCTCAATGAGGCGCTGCAGATAGATCAGCGTTGGGCGGCACGCCACAGCGTTTCTGGCGCTTCGGAAATTCGGACCGGCGGCCGAGGGCCAAACACAAAGAAGAGCCCAGCGATCCACGCCAAAGCCGTGCTCTGACTCATCATGACTTTTGCACGAAGAGCTCCACAAGGTCGTGATGCTCGGCTTGCGGCGCCCGATGCGCTTCGTACTTGCTACATCATGCGTTGGGTCTCGGACTCGGCGGCGTGCGCTTTGCTCATACCTGTGGCGGCGCCCCTGGAGCCAGGTGACAGCCACAGCGCCGGTGGGCAAATGAAGCAATCCATCGTCCTTCGACCGCCATGCATGCACCGACTTTAGACCGACGATCAGCCAGGTGTGCGAGAATTGTGTATATCCGTAGTACTCGTAGCACTCGACAATCCTCAAGGATTCGCGGCTGCTCGAGGCGTCCACTTGGGCTCGCACTTCGCACGATGCAACGCACGACGGGCGTCCGGGACGTATGTCGCGCTCATCAAGGCATCGTCTCGCGGATTACTCTCGGGCCGGTGGTCGCGCCCTCTCATCTGAAGAGTTCGCGCAGTCTTCTCGCGGGTCGGGTCTCGCTCGCGCTCGCGAAGCGGACGCCTCGCGAACTGTGGTCGACGGTGAATTTTCCTTGTCGCCGCTCGTCGCTCGAGATACTATGAGTCGATAGCATTCCCGGCCCCCCAAGAACCGAAACGAGAGGACGAGAGGAGGTGGAGAAACCCGAGAATGTGATTCGCGGCCGACCGATAGACGATGTCAAACGCCTCGCCAGCCTGGTCAAGTGGGCTAGCCGGTCGCTCACTCACTGTCAGGCTGGCTCGGCGCGTTTCGCCGGGACCGGACTTGAGACTTGAGGGAGTCACGGTAGGATGGGATCATCGGGCGGCGAGCGGTCGGAAACCCGCCCACCGGTTTCGCAACTAATTGGAAAAACTGTTTTCCCTTCCCGCGTTCAAGGCTCCAAAGACAACTTGAACGTGAACTTGAACTTGCACTTGAAGTCTTGAACGCCCGTGCGTGCGAGTTCTTCGGAAAGCTGCCGCACGAGCGGCCGGCCGGCTTCGCTTTTTCTTTTCTCCCGAAGTCCTGGACGCTGACTGGCGGCGGCTCTTGGCAAAGGTGGGACCTGCTCTTCGAAGAGCATCTTGAAGAGCTGCAGTGCAGAGTGTCCCAATCACCTGTCTGACAGCGACTTGACTGGACGGGACAAAGTTGCTGGCGGCAGCGAGGGAGGTCCTCGCCGTGCCGCCAGGCTGCCGCTCGATTGGTTTCTGGTCCGGGCTGCTCGCCGGGCTCGCAGTTCTCTGCCTCGGGGACTGCGCGCCCATCGCAGCGAGCCTCGCCTTGACCTCGACCAGGCTCGGGCCGCGCGGCGCAGCTCACCGCCCGTGCCGGCGGCACTGGCACTGGCGCGCCGTCCGCCCATAATTGACTTGGCGCAAGCACTCCAAGCACTAGCAGCACTAGCACTTTGCACTTTGCAAGACAGACTTTGTTTCAAACTTGTCTTTGTTCTCATCTTCTGCCGCTTCGCCTTTTGGTCCAGCCGTGGGTCAATCAGTCACAAAAGGCGACCGCGACGAGCGCTCCCCGCGCGGCCTGGCCGGGGCTGCTCCGTTGGGCGGGAGGAGGCTGGCGCTGGCCGGGGCCTGGCTCCTGGCCCGGCCTCACTGTCAGTGGCCTGGCGCGCCTGGCCGGACGGCCGGCTGGCAGGCAGGCAGCAGGTCTGCTCTCCAACTGGCAACCCAGCGCGAGGACGCACGAACCGGAGCTAGCGGCCGGAAGGAAGGAGCGGGGCGCGCCCGCAGCCAGCTTGCTTGCGAGCCTGCCGCCGGCTGCGGGCTCTCGCGCGCTCCGCAGCGCCCAGAGGCGGCGGGCTCGCAACTGCGCGGCCCAAGCCTAGGGCCGCGAGCCGCGTGGACGCCGCCGCTGCCCGCACGAAAATTTGCGCGCCGGGGGCCCTGGCAGCCAAGCAGACGGGTCCGGATATCGACTGCGATAGCTGCGGGGATGATGTGGGCGTGGAGATTGAGTGGGGGTGCTGAATTGAGGATAGTGGGGAAACCTGGATACCTCACAAGAGGCTCCCGCAGCGCGTGCGAAGTGTGCGAACATGGCTAGTGGAGGACTAGTCGCTACCTAGCGGAAAGCTGAACGCGGGCTGCTGGCGTCAGCTGTGGCCAGTGGTCACTGCTTCGGTCGTCCCGGAAGATTGCCTACACCTGACGTCATGCGATGAGCACTGGTGCCACCAGGTCCCGCAGCCCGCCTTCCCCTGCCCCAGCCCGCTGAGCTAGACACCACAGCAACGCCTGCGATCGCTCCGATCCCTGCCCACAGTCGCCGACCCTGAAGTTAAGGTGGGCTATGCCAGCTCATGTAGGAAACCGTGCCGTGCCGAAGGCGCAGTTTGTGCGGACTGGTAAAGGTGCATGATAGCCCTGCTCGGCCGCTGCGGAGAACGCGCAGGAACCCAAGGTCGGTGACGCAAGCGGTGCTCGCAATCTTCCTGCCCGTGAATCCTTGATCCGAAAAGCATTGAAGAAGAAAATAATTCATGCCCGAGTTTGAATTGATTGAATTGATTGGGGATTTTACAGGTTAGTCAAAACGTCAAAACCGCGATTGCAAGATCTTTGAGATAAGAAGTTCTGAAGTCGTGACCAGCATGCGCACTGCATGATGAGGCGTGATGTCTTGCGTTGTCCGAACTTTTTAGCCTACACGCTCGCGTGCGGCTGGCTTGGCCTTGGCGCTTGCGCGTTGCTTGTTGAGGCGAGCCCTTCGTAAGAATATTTTGACCGTTCTGTCTCTTGCAAGGTGCGCACCACCTTACATCTCTTGTATCAATCCTCGACGTGCAGTTTCTTTCTTCTCCGAACCTGGCTGGCTGGCGCTCGTGGCTGGCGCCGCCCTCTCGCTCCGGCCTCTGCTGCGCCGTCCGTCCATCGTCCGTGCCGCTTCGCCCATCAGATTCCCCGTGCTGTGTTTCCGGCGGCTTGCCGGCCGGCCCGTGCCTGGCTTGCCTGGCTCCTCGCCGCGCAGGAGGAGTCCGGAGGACCAGGCTGGCAGAACTTTCGAGCCCGTCCCGGCAGCCGCCAGTGGCGGGCCCTCGGACGGCGCGGCTATGTCCCCTCTGCGCTGCGTTCTCCCCATCTCCCTTGTTCCCTTTCGCGCCCAATCAAATACATGGGGCGCGGGCCAGCATAGAAAGAACGCGGGCCAGCTTGGGACTCGGCCCACGCCGCCGCCGCCGCCGCCGCCGTGCTGCTCCCAAGACCTCGCGGCGCGCAGGTCCTCGCGGCGGGCTCGCTCGCGTCGCTTCGGCGGCGAAGCCTGCGCCAGCGCTCGAGCGCTCGAAGCGGCTCGGCTTCATCCCCTAGCGGCTTCGAGACTATAGTTTTGTGGGCGCTGCTATTTATTTGGGCCGCCGCCGCCGCCGCTCCGCCCGGCCGCCCGCGCCGCCAGCCAGCCAGCCACGGCCAGCCTCCGTGGCGCGCCCGCTGCGTGGACCCCGCGCGGCGAGCAGCGCACAGCAGCGCAGGGCGCAGCAGCGGCCGCCGGGTTTAGGGCCCTCGGGAGCGGCGCGGCATTACCTGCGAGAAGGCGCGGCACGCGGCGACCAGACCAGACCCTGAGCCACGCCACGCCACGCCCGCGACGCCGCGCCACGCCGAGCGAGCAGCTGGCGGGGACGCAGCGCCAGGATTCCGCGCGCGCGTGAGCTGGAGCGAGCGGGCGAGCGAGCGGCGCGCCGCCGGGACGGGACGTCCGTGCATCGGCGCCGGCGACCTATCCATCCATCCATCTCCAACTCCGGCCTCCGAAGCCGCCTGTCTGTTCGCCTGCCCGCCTGCGCCTGCCGGCCTGCGAGAGCGCGGACGCGAGCGTACGCGTCGCGGCAGCTGCGAAGGAGCGAGGGACACGGGCGTGCCCGCGCTTGCGTAAGCAGCAGCAGCAGCAGCAGCAGCTTCGGTGCCGTACTTCGGCCCGTCCTGCGCCGGCCCTTCCGAGCTGCGAGCGCGCGACGTGCCTGCCCGCCGACCCCGCGCGCGCCGAGCCGAGCGCCCTCGCGACGAGCGCGCGGTCGTCCGGAGTCGTCGCCGTCGTCGTCGTCCGCGAGGGCGCCGACTAGCCTCCTTCGTGGAGACAGGGGAATCTTCGTGCATAAGGCTGGCTGGCACAGCTAGCTAGCTAGACAGCGAGAGGCAGCAGCAGCAGCAGCAGCAGCAGCAGCTCGCAGCAGCCGCGGCTCGCTCGGGCAGCGGAGTCGAGCCTCGTCGCGCGCGGCCGGCTTGCGTCGAGACGCTCGCTGGTCTTGGCGCGCTCGCTCCAGGAAAACCCGAAAAAGCAAACAAAAAAGAAACAGAAAAGAACAAAAAAAAAGGGAAAAAAAAAGAAAAACAGAAAGGAAAAAGAAAAGAGAAAAGAAAAGAAATAAAAAGAAAAGGGAACCGCGAGCGAGAGGCCCGCGGCCGCGACTCGAGACCGCGATCCAACCAACGCCGATCGATCGATCGATCGATCTTCTGCGCGCACTCGCGCCGCGTCGACTGGACCTCACTCCCGTCGGCTTCTCCCCCCCGTCCCCTGCCCTCGTGCGATCGATCTTCCCGGCCTCTTCGATCTTCATTATCCTTTCCACTCCTTTTATCCAATCCGCAGGGAGCGAGCGAGAGCAGCGTCGTCGGCGTCCGGCGTCTGACCGCCCGAGAGTCGCTCCAGCATAAGCAAGCGAGACGAGACGCGACGCCCGAGAGTCGAGTGGCCTGCCCCTGCAGGCAGATAGATCGATCGATCGATCCTGCGCCTGCGGACAGACTCCAATCAAGCCTCGCATCGCCAGACCTGCATCCGCACCACCGTCGGCGCGTCGCCAGGCATCTCGTGCACGCGCTTGCCGAGCCGAGCCAAGCGAACGAAGCCAGGCCAAGCCAGGCGATCCAGGCCAGGCCGAGCCAGGCGAAGCTGCTCGGGGGCTCGACGGACGAGAGCTGCGGAGCTGCTTCCTGCGGCCGGCCTGCCGGAAGCAAGGCCCTGGCTCCGCCCGCTCGTCAGATTTTGTTGAGCCGGCCGAACAGGCGCCGACACTCACGGATCCGCGTCATCGAGCATCGCTCGGACGGCCCAGCAGATACCTCGGCCCGCAAAACCGCATCGCAGGCCAGCAGCAGCAGCAGGAGGAGATCCTGGCCAGGCGTCTCGTGGATTTGGGAGAACCATGGACAGCGACAGCGCGCTCAACTTTGTGGCCGGAGAGTCTGCGGGCATGAGCGGAGCTGACAGCGACCTGGCGTCGTGGATGCTCATGAGCGGAGATCTGCTTGGGTCCTCGGGCGTCCACGGGCTCGGGGAAGACGGCTTCGGCATGGACCCGCTCCTGCCGGGCAACGTGCCCCAGCAGCAGCAGCAGCAGCCTGTGAGCGCCGCGCCGCCCGCGAGGGGCCGCCGCTCGCGCAAGGCCGCCAACACGGCCAACGCCGCCAACGCCGGCAGCATGCCCGGGGCCTTCGTGCCGCCGCCCCATCACGCGCGCATGATGCAGCAGCACCAGCACAATGCGCTTGGATCCCCGATGACCATGCCGCAGAACGACATGATGGCCATGGGCGCCCACGCCAACGTGCCCACCGGCGCCCGCGGCGCCACCGCAGCCAGCGCCAACGCCAGCAGCAGCGGCGGCGGCGCGAAGCGAAAACTCGACCGCGTCTCCTCGGTCGCTTCCTCGACCACCTCGGGCAACACCAACGCCACCGGCAAGCCCGGCGACCCGACCCAAAAGCGCCAGCGCAGACTCGAGAAGAACCGCGAGATCGCGCGCAACTGCCGCCGCCGCAAGCGCGAAAAGTATCAAAAGCTAGAGGAAGAGGTCGAGCGTCTGCGGCAGTGGAACAAACAGCTCGAGACGCAGCTCAACCAGGGCAAGGACGGCAGCGCCAAGGAGGCCGCTCGCAAACAGGAAATGACCCGCATGCGCAACCACGTCGAAAAGTCCGGCAGTGTCGACCAGCTCAAGGACATGCTCAAGCAGTACAAGGAGCTTTACTCGGACTTTGGGCGCGAGCGCAACGCCGCCATCACCTACCACCTCAGCAAGCTCAAGAGCCTCCTCATCCCCACCACTGTCAGCAAAATGACCATGTGGTCTTTGCAGCAGAACGACGAGTTCTACGACGAAAAGAAGAACCAAAAGACTTTTGGCGGCGGCATCTGGAACATGCTCTGCGGCGAACTCGAGCTCACGAACGAGCAAAAGGCCACCCTCATGGCTATGCGCGGCGGCATCCGCCAGCAGCGCCGCAACGTCGCCGAGTGCCTCCGCATCCTCACCGAGCTCGACAGCCGCGTCAAGTCGAACTTCGAGTCCATGGCCAAGCAAATGGACGATGTCATGGAGTCAATCTCGCCCAGCCAGCAGGCCAAGTTCCTCCTCTGGATCGAGCGCAACCAGGCCTGCACCTTCATGCTCAACAACATGTGGAACAAGGCCACCGACGACGACCCCACCGCCTACCCGGGCACCGACGAGGAGTTCGCCGACTCGGCCTCCACCATGGGCCTCAGCGACGACGCCAACTCCGCGTCCACCCCGCGCCACTCGTCCTCCGACGCGATGCGCAAGACCCAGTCCGCCGCCAGCCGCGCCTCCTCGGCCGCCTCCAGCATGCACTCCGCCGCGTCCCCCATCAACGTCAAGGACGAGGGCAAGTAAAAAAGGAAATAACCAGCGCGCGGCACCAGCACGCGAGCGCGCGCCTCGCGGAGCGCAGCCCAGCCCAGCCCAGCTCACCAGGGCGCGCCGCCGCGAGCCCGGGTGGACGGAATCCGACGGATGGCCGGGCACCAGCTCACCTTCAGTCCGCCCGCCCGGGATCCGCGCGAATTGCGCGCAAGAATGCGGTCGGCCATTGCGGCGCCGGTCTCCTCAAGGAAAAAAGTAATCTACTCGACGCACGGCCCCACGCGCGCGTGCGCAGCGCCGGAACGAGACCGAGACCCGAGGTCGAGACGGGAAAAGAAGTCAAAGCATTCTCACAATCACATCATCATCATCATCATCCACTGGCAGGCTTGGAGATATTTCTCTTGCCCAACTTGAGTTGCGCAAAGCATTCGATACGCTGCATGCAGAATCAGTGCAGATCTTTGCGGCCTGCTGGCGCAAGCTGCCGACGTCGACTGATTGAAGGCTGTGGACTTTTAGTCCCCAGAGGCAGACGGAGACGAGACGGCCACGCTATCAGCGTGGACGGTCCAACTTGCCCCGGAAACAAAGTACGCGCCAGAATGCGCTTGCCGGGGTGGGCCCGGAGAGCAAAATTGCTTCGGTTTTGCGGCGATGCGATCAGTCGCAATGGCGCCTCTGGCGCCATCCTTCGTTATTGAGACTTGTACATAGCGGTCACTGGGCAGCGCTCAGATGATGTCGACAACAAGACCGGCGGCGTCGGGCCTCGATCTTTGCTCGGTCTCATAGGCGGTCTGGCCCGTCATAATCCGATTCTTCTTGTGGTTGGCTGCAAGTTGGCGCGAGATGAAAATTCAACGTCCTCATGGTACTGTCTTGCCTCCAAGTTGCAATGCCTTGGTTATTGAAAGTTCTTTCGGCGCACTGCAAGATGAAAGCTCGTAAGGACCGGCGCTGATCGCATTCTTTAACAAACGGCAGGTCCCGGAAAGAATGATCATGTTCGTGCTACTACAACTACTGCGGCGGCGGCGGCGTCGCCCGGCTCATGAAGGCGCCATGCTGGTTCTGACCGTGCTTGTGACCATATCGCGGGTTCGATCCGCCCCCTCCGTGGCGCGGATTCGACGAAGTCCCCGGCCGATAGCGGCCTGGGGACGCGTTCTGGCCGCCGTACCGCTGGCGCGCCGGCGAGGGGCCCTGCGAGTTGCCGTTGCCGCCGCTCCTGAATCGCCCGGGGCTGCTGCTGTTGCTGCTGCCGTTGTTGCTGTTGCTGTTGTTTCCGTACCGCGAGGTGGACTGCGGCCTCCGCGAGTTCGAGGATCCCCCGGCGCCCTGCGAATTCGCAGACGACCGCGAGCTCACGTAGGTGTCGTAGTCGTAGGCGGCCTCCTGCTCGGCGCGGTGCGCGCCCTTGCTCTTGACGGTGGCCTTGATCTTCTCGATCATGCGCTCCTCGCCCGTCTTGTTGGCGTCCTCGCTGAGCGGATCCTCGATCGTGACCTCGTCGTGGGAGACCATGGAGACGCCGCGCTCCATGCCCTGCGCGCCCTTGGGCGCCCCGAAGCGCTCGAGCTTCTGGCGGCGCTCGATGGCCTCGAGCGCGGGCCGCGTCCGCCGGAACAGCTTGTACTTGGCCACGCTGCGCTCGTAGGCGCCCGCGGCCGTCGGCCGGTACGCGATGTCGAAGACGACGTCGTTCTCGTCCGGCACCGACCGCCTGTGCACCGTCTGCGCGTCCTCCGCCGCCTCGCGCAGCGTCGCGGACCCCGCGTAGTTCGTCGTCCGCAGCGTCGCCGGCAGCCGCGCCTGCGCCATCCTGCCGCCGCGCGCCGCGATGCCGCCGC
>KQ758850.1:7776705-7794819 GCA_001462505.1 Aurantiochytrium sp. T66
CGGGCGAGGGGGGTCTGGGAAGGGGAAGAGAAAGATACGCGCGATCGCGGCGCAGGGCAAAGCAGAGCGGCATCGGACGCGCGCGCACGGGGACGCTCGCGGAAGGGCACGCGCTGGCGAGGGGCAGGCAGACAAGACAAGACAAGACAAGACAAGACGCCCGCGCCGCGCGGCAGGCAGGCAGGCAGGCAGGCAGACGGCGAGGCAAGATGGCGACGAGGAACCTGACGCGCAAGTTCAAGCAGCTGCGCGAAGGCTTCAATGAACGACGCAGGCCGCGCGGGTTTGGCGCGAGCCCGATCGCGGACGCCACGACGGAGATGATGAACACGCTGCCGCCGCACTGGGTCGACAGCGTGGAGCAGGTGAACGAGGTGATCCGCCAGATTGAGCAGCAGATCTCCAAGCTCCATGAGGCGCACAGGAAGCGGCTCATGGTCCGCTTTGACGAGGCCGAGGGCATGCGGGACCGCGAGATCGACATCCTTACCAAACAGATCACCGACAAGTTTCGCCAGGCCGAGCGCAAGCTCATGGAGAGAATCGCAAAACCCGACGCGCGGACCCGGGGCACCGGCGACGAGCTCGTGCGGAAAAACATCCAGCGGCAGCTCGCCCAGCAGCTTCAGACTCTGTCCATGTCCTTTCGCAAGTCGCAGAAGGAGTACATGACGCGACTCAAATCGCAAAAGGGCGGCGGGGACCTCGACGACCTTCTCGGAGCCGACCCCGAGCAGCCCCGCGTAGAGGTCGACGGCTTCACCGACGAGCAGGCCGTTCTGCTCGAGCTCGCGGAGACCAACGTCGAGGAGCGAGACCAGGAGATTCAGAAAATTGCGACTTCTATCAACGAACTCGCCGCCATCTTCAAGGAGCTCGCGGTGCTCGTCATCGACCAAGGCACAGTCCTCGATCGGATCGACTACAACATGGAGAACGTCGTCGTGCAGACCGACAAGGCCGTCGAACAGCTGAAGAAGGCTGAGAAGTATTCCAAGAGCACGCGTCCCATCAAATGCATTGCGATTCTGGTGGTGCTCATTATCATCTTTACCATCATCCTCATCATCAAGTGGACCAGTTAGACGCACGCACAGCAACCAGCGGGGAGCGGCCCGTCCGAGGGCGCCAATCCGGTAAAGAAAGACATAAACATGTGTGTATGTGCAAAAGGCCCCTAACGAGGCATTCTAAGCCGTGAAGGGCGGGGGCTGTGAGCGAAGAAGCAGGCCCAGTTTCTTACCCTGACCCGTCATTTCGATAGTCCCTAGGTCTCCACTCACTTGGTTTGGTCAAGCGCCTCCTGCAAAAGGACGCGGAAGTCGGAAGCGCCCGTGCCCTTGGTGACCGCGTGCAGAAATGCGAGCACAACGCGCATGTGGTAGGCCCGGAAGGCGCGGAGGGCGTTGAGCGCAGCCTTGTACTCCTTTCCAATGGTCTCCACGGTGCGCAGTGATCCGTGCCGCTTAAGACGGGCGCGAAAGTCTAGGACGCACTCGCGGTGCTTCTGGGGAATGTATGCGAGCATCTCATCCGAGAAAGTGCGGGCGCTCTTGACATGCTCAACGTCGAGCGCTGCGTCAATGAGAAAGAACATCGTCGTCTGCCCCGCACTTGCTCCCTTGGCAAGCACCCTGGTCGGCTCCGCGTTACGGCGGCGCGAGAACAAGATGCCGTCCGGAGTGAAGCCTTGCATGAATGGCCGGTAGCTATCAAAGGAGGCCGGGTCCAGCCTTTCGACCATGACCTTGAAAACCTTGATGCACTGCAAGAGGCCGAGGCGCACCTTGCGCAAAGCCGACTTCAGGGCTTCGGTGTTGCCGTCTCGGACATGCTCCGGGACCTCCAGCAGCTCGAACATGGCCGACGCCATGTTGCCATGCATTGCAGCGGTGAGATGAAAGGCTTCCTCGGCAGGCTCACTCGACATGGCCGCAGTGGTGACGAGATTGTCAATGTCGAGTGGGCCCTCCGGGTCGCGCAGCTTCCACTTGAAGGTGTCAAACGTGCACGAGCAGCAGATCCCGGGGAGACCAAGGCGCTCGTTCACGAGCATCACAGGCTCCCCGAGTTCCACAGGAATAGCCTTGTCGGCGGGCCAGGGATCGTTCGGTGGGCCGTGCACGAGCACCTGCACAACGAAGCCGAAGACAACGTGGGCCCGGCGCAGGTACCGCACCTCGCAGCCCTGCAAAAACAGCTCGACAGCCTCGGCGTGCTCGCGCTGCGCTTCGACGCTCCTGAGAATCTCCTCGCGGTTCGTGCGCAGCTGCGGAAGGCGCTCCACGAGACCTTCCCACCCGGCGAAGGCTGGGCCGGGGAGCTTTTCAGGCGTGTCGAGCGGGAGGAAGCCTCCGCGCTCGTCCATGTCCCATTGCGCCGCCAGCGCCTTGCGAGCGGCCTCCTTCCGCTGCTGCTGCTGCAGCTGCTGCACGGCCGCCATCTCCGTATTCCACGGCCGAAGTCACTCTGCAAAGTGCTCGTGAACGGGCGCCGGCAACTCGAACTTCAACCTCGCAACTTGCAACTTGCAGTGCAGTGCAAGCCGCCGTCCAGCGCTCCCGCGAACTGCTCGCTGGTCGCCCGCAGGCGCCCGCGGCCAGCTCGCGCAGGTTCTCCGCCCACTCGCGGACGCTCGTTGCAGGTCTGGTCCAAGGCTGGCGGCCTGAGCTGGGCGCGCTCAGGCTGGCTGGGCCACCGTGACCGGTGACCGAGGTTGCTGTGAACGGTCCGGGCCGCCGGGGCGGGCCGTCCCTCGGAAAGGAACTTGATGATCATGGTGATCATGATCATGATGATCACAATGATTGACGCAATCATGACCCCGAGGTCCGTCCGCGAGTCATTATCCCGCCGCGTCTTGAAGCAGGACGGGCTGGTGCTGCGCAAGCTAGGCTAGGCTCGTAAATCATGGTCGATTGGATGATGATGAGGATGATGAGGATGATGAGGATGATGACCATCATCATCATGACCATCAACAAGAAGGTCTTGAAAACCAAGAACCCGGGAGCCATAATTCGAGGTGGATCATGGTCGACGAGGGCTGTGTTGGATGATGATGAAGATGATGATCGTCATGATGACCATGATGATGACAATGACCATCATCAACAACAAGACCAAGAACCCGGGAGCCATCCACCTCAGGCTCCGTCCCGATCATACTCCAGAGCCGCAACGCGCGAGCCGCGTTCCCGCAACGACGCCGACAGCCTGGCCGGCCCGCGCGCGGCGAGCGGCCCGCGCGAGAGAACCTGGAGGTGAAGCCGACCGGCAGCAGCAGCAGCAGCAGCAGCGGCGAGCCTCGGGCCGGCGGCAGGATGAGCGAGGACATGGACGTCATGAAGAAGGACGACGTCGCCGAGGACGCCGAGGAGGACGCCGAGGAGGACAATGATGGCGATGATGGCGATGAAGAGGAGGAGGAGGAGGAGGAGGAGGAGGAGGACCTTGCCTTCGAGCTCTTTGGCGCAGCGCAGGCGCACGAAGATGCAGGCGAACTCGACGAGGCCTTTGCCGCGTACGAGCGCATCGAGAACCTGGCGCGGAGCAAGCTCGGAGCCCGCAAAGATCCCGGGCTGAGCTACGAGGATCTCGTCGCGAATGACGAGCCGCCGCTCCACGTGCTCGCAGCAACGGCGGCGAACTGCGCGGGGGGGTTGTTCCTGGACGAGGGCGATTTCGAGGAGGCGCGCGCGTGGTTCCAGAGGAGCACGCAGTGGTGGTCGGCCGCGGTCATGGCGCGCCTCAACCTCGCCAATATCGAGCGCGAGCACGGCAATCCCGAAGCCGCCATCGCGCTCTACAACGAGGTCGTCGAACACGAGGAAAAATGGCGCCGAGCTCGCGCCAGTTTTCTCGCAAAGGTCGCATCCAGCAGCAACGTGAACGACGCCAAGAATGGCGGCGAGGTTACCGAGCGAGCTGAAAAGTCAGCAGACAGCAACGACCAAGACGAGGAAGAGGAGGAGGAGGAGCCGGGCTCGTCGTCATGGGTTGCAAGCTGGCTCAATCGACCTCTCGAGTCGTGCGGGCAGCAGGCGGCGTATCTGATCGCGCTCATGCACCACCAATGGGGCAACTTTGACGCAGCGATCCCATTTTTGCAAAAGTTCCCGATCAAGTGGCGTATTGGCCCGGCGGTCTGGAACTGCGTGGGCGCCCCCGCCAAGAACGAAATCGAGACTTTTGATGAGTCCTGCCCTGTGCGCCTCGTGCAAGGTGCGCTCGGCGCTGAGCTCATGGATGCCTTGCAGGAAGCGTTCCGGCCCTCGTCGCCCTTTTGGGATGGCACGAACTACTGCGACGGCGCCTACTTCTCCTTCTGGTATGACGTTGCGCGCAAACCGTCCAACCTGGTCGAACAAGCTATTCAAGAGCTTTTGACCCAGGTAGACCGGGGCGATATTGTGGGCGCCGAGTGGTGGGTCCACTCGCGTCCGAGCGGGCGAAACCTCGGTCACCAGCTTCACTTTGACACGGAAGAGAACTCTCTTGGTGGAGATAACGAGACCATTCTGCACCCTGCTGTGAGCTCGGTTCTATATTTATCCGGGGCCGAGACCGGCGCTGGGCCAACTGTGGTCTTTGACCAGCGCGTCGCCGACACGGAGCCGGCCCAGCGAGCCTTTGTCTCGAATCCTGTCGACGGGAGCTTCCTCACCTTTCCCGGCAACCGTCTTCACGGCGTCTTGCCGGGCCGCCCGCCCAAGCCGGGCAAGCGAACGAGACAGTCTGAGATCAAGCTTCGCGACCCGGCGACAGAGCCCCACCGCCTCACGCTTCTCGTGGGATTTTGGGATCGCGATGTGCAGAAAATTGGTAAGCGACACAGACTTGGACCTTGCGCACCTTTTCCGCGCGTCTCCCGCGGCGTCGAGTGGCCCTCGGAAATCAATATGATCACCTTGCCCACGGAGGATGCACGCAGCAAAACCGCGTCAAAAGCGACACCGCTCCCCCTGCACAAGGTGCCGCAAGGCCAAGCTTGGGAAGCTGTTCCGTCTGGTCCCGACGCGCCGCTCTTTGCGACCCTCCCCGAGGGCCTTGATCAGCATTTCTTTGTCCAGGACCACGCCGATTTTCGCAAGAAGCTCTTGTCTTCCGGCAGCCGAAGCGACGACATCGAAGCATAGTAGGGGTAGTCGTGAAAATTAAAAGTTATGGGCCGATCATTGTTGCTTCTGCCGTCGCCGCAACAAGAGGCCTGCCCTGCGGGGCAACACCAGGTCCCGAGTCCCCGATTTCGCGAGAGCCGAAGCTTGAGATTCCAAAGTCAGAGCCCCAAGCTTTCCGGGGGACTTTTGCGGCGTCCAGCACGAAAGCTGCTCCTCGTGCGGGCACGAGCCGCATGGCGAAAGCGAGTCTACCATGGTACAGACAGCTTTGCTTGCTGTAGATCGGTTCCCGAAGACTGCTTCCCACCGTTTCGTTGCGATGATCGGTGCTTCGCGTGCACGCTTCGCAAACTCTCACAGTCCAGCAAGCAAGCTGTCCGAGAGCGACACGTATACTTTCACGAACATACGCACGCACGCACGCAGACGGGAACGCCGTGAAGAGCTCGTAGTAGGCTAGTACGAGTACTGAAAATGTAACGCACGGGCGCAAAATTGCGCACCCTCCCGCTCTCAAGGGCGTGACAACCAATATAGGCGGACATCCCGACCCGGGACAGCCTGAGGTCGCTCGCTCGCTGGGCGGGCGGTCGAGCGGTCGGTCTCTTGTTGATTGCGTCGATTGAAGTTAGCCATATTCGGCGAGCCGAGTTTCTTGGCTGGGGATGATGAAAGACGAGCAAAACACAGGTTGGTTTCTGAGCGGTCTTCTTGGCGGCTGTGGCGTCCGAGTATCAGCTGCTGAGGAGCTGAGCTCCGACCGCCTTGGCGTTCTCAGCGAAGCGAAACGGGCTCTGCTCTGCTCGCTGCTTCAAGTTGCCTGGAAGAAGCTGCAGACTCCGCATCGAGAGCACGTGTGCTACATAAATCCCTATTGCGCTGATGATGATGCACCGATCGGCCGATCGACCGTCGGGAGCATCCGCTGGCGCGGGGCCTTGGGTGGGCCGCAGAGGGCTCGTCGTCGGTGACGAAGAGCAACCAGACAGGGTGCATACGCCCGAAGGCAGGCTCGTGGTCATACACAATGATGACGCAGTGCAGGAAGAGAAATCGGCGACATCACCCGCGGCGCCTCCACGCTCGACGGCCATGATGCGCGAGCTCCTTGAGATCAAGGCGCGCGGACGGGTCCGAAGACTTCCTCGAAGCCTGACTCTGAGCCAGATGCTCGAAGACAGCATGGCGGCCAAGATTGGCGTGCTCCAGGTCATGAAGTTCTCCGGAAGACGCAGCGCCATGTGGCACAACCAGCTGCTCGTGCTCCGCGGAAATACCTTGGGCCTTTTCCCCACGCAACTCCCGACCGACGGTGGTGACGTGCTCGAGCGCCTCGCCCGCGGGAAGAAAGCAGCATGGCGCAGACTCCGCAGCGAGATGCACTTCGACCTCTCGGAGCCTTCTCTCAATGTCAGCGTGGCCTTGTCGGCCTCGGTGCGCAGGCAACCTGGCGAAATCCTCACCACGGACGATCACAAGCACAGCTTTGAGTGGACCATCTCCGTCCAGCGGTACCAGGGCCTTGTCCACGTTCGTCTGCGGTGCGCATCCTTGGAGGAGCGCGACCAGTGGGTGAGCGCACTGCGGGCCTTCGACATCCGCACGTCGACGTCCTTCTCGGCGCTCCAGACCAAGGACCGCGCCGCGGCGAGGAAAGCGGCAGCGGCCATCGCCTCGCAGCCGTCGCCGTCGAATGTTATCGCACTTCCCAATATTGCGACAGTCGACCAGCTCGCAGACTTGAGCTCGACTGCCGAGAAGGCCGCAGCGCCGCCGCCCACCAAGCCCAAACGCTTGCGGCTTCGGATTCCCGGCTTTCGTGCGCGCAAAAAGTCGCTTGCGGGGCGGTCGCCGAGGTCGCCTGCGCTGCGAAAGGTGCACAGTGAGGCCCGCATCATCTCCCATAAGGCGGGCGACGCTGCCACGGGTAAACCTCAGATGCCACCGCCGGACGTTGTTGCGGTAATGCAGCGGCGCTTCTCTCTCGAGGACGAATTCGTTGTGCACGCGGGCCAGCGCGACATCTCGGCCCGCCAGCAGGACGCGGTCGACTGCTTTCTCGCGTTCTTGACGAGGACGCAGGGCGACCACCTCTTGGAGCCGGACGTGGGCGTCGCCGAGGAGATCCTGCGCGCTCATGGCTGGAACTTGCGAGCCGCCATGCAAACAGTTGCGTATCCGCCCGCAAAGACCGACGAACGTAACGGAGCTGAGGACGAGGCCGCTGCGAATGACGACGAGATTGACGCAGCGACTTGCCAGATTTGCTTCGAGCCCCTTGCTGTGGGAACCGACCAAGACCAAGCGCGACCGGATGCGGCAGAGGCCTCGATGCTCCGGTGCGGGCACGCTTTCTGCAAGTCCTGCTGGAGTGGGTACGTCTCGTGCAGAATCGCGGACGGCAAGTCATGCCTCTCGACAGAATGCATGGCCCCAGGGTGCCGCGAGCGCGCCAGCGCGGCCTTTATGAGAGCCCACGCCGAGACGAGCCAGCTCCGGTTGCGCTTCGATCGGCTCTACACAGAGGCCTTTGTGGACTCGTGCGAGGCCGTGCGCTGGTGCCCTAGACCGGGCTGCGGCAACGCGGTCGAGTGGAAGCTGCCCTCGCCGGCTGAGGACGATAGCTGCAACTCCACGAACGAGAGTCCATGCGCGAACAACGCCCGGAGCGTTCACTGCACTTGCGGCTACAAGTTTTGCTTCGACTGCGGGAACGAGTCGCACGCGCCGGCGACGTGCGAGCAGGTCGAAGCGTGGCAGCAGGTGCTCATCGACGCCGAGGAGGCGGGCCAGGTGAAGGCGGCGCCGCGCAAAGAACAGGAGCAGGTCATGGCGAAGCGCTGGATTCTCAACAACGCCAGGCCGTGCCCAAAGTGCAAGGTTCCCATCGAGAAACTTCAGGGCTGCAACCACATGGTCTGTAGCTCGTGCAGCCACGAATACTGCTGGGCCTGTCTCGGTCCCTGGGAAGAGCACGGCACGCAAACGGGCGGCTTTTTCCGGTGCAAGGTCGCCGACGAGCGCCCGGACGAGGTCCTCGCGAGGCAGGACGAGGCCAGAGCAATCATCCAGAACGACTTTGCCCAGACCCGCGAAAGGGCTCTTGAAGAGCGCCGCCGCCATGCGGGCCAGGAGGAGGCCTTTCGGAAGGCGAAGCAGCTGCAGAAGCGCGTCGCCCACGTCGTCTCCCAGTACGACCACCACGCTGCGGCCGCCGACTGGGCAGCCGAACTGATCAGCGGCTTCGACCAAGCGCTGCGGGGCGGCGGCGACCCTTCGCTCCCCGCGCAGCAGCGCGAGCTCATTGCCTTTCTGCAAAAGGTTGTGCGCGTTCTGGCAGACTGCCGCGCCGCGCTCAAGTGGACCGCGGTGGTGTCCTACTTTCTCAACGCATCCGAGACCACCTCGGCGGAGTGGATCTTCGAGAGCTCGTCTGCAGTGCCAGCTGCAACCGCAGCGGATTCTCTTGGCGTTTCCATCGATGGCCCGCACCGCGCGCTTTTCGAGGCCAAGCTCGGCGCCTGCATTCAGGTCGCAGAGCGCCTGCAGCACGCTGTGGAAGGCCCTGCCGCTTCCCTGGGGCTCGGCGCTGGACTGCGCGGGTCGCCGACGCCGAAGACGTCCAAACGCGCGAGTGTGGGCACACGATACCGGGTGAAGAAGGCTCTCAAGCTTGCCCACGCGCTGTTGCCTCTTGAGCGCGAGCTCTCGTCCATGTCGTGCACCGCCCTCGAGCGCCTGCAGGAGGTCTGGCGTCTCGCTGATGATCTCAACAGCCTCTTTGTACGGCTCGCGCGGCCCATTTCAGGCCATCGTGGCGGCACGATCGATGCCGAAGACGGTCTGGCCATCGTCCCAGCACTTGGGTCTCGGCGCTGGCTCTGCGACCTGTGCGGCTGGCAGAACCAGGGTGGCTCGAGCTGCCGAGCATGTTTCCACATCGGCGTGCGCAACGTTTTTGCGCGCTGCCGGCTCGGGCTCTTCCAGCAGGTTCGCCGCTGCGTGGGCTGCAGCGCCGAGCTCGTCCTGGCGGAGCGCTTCGAGAGTCCATGTCGGTGCTCGACATCGGGCAACTGCGGGCCGGGGCGCTACTTCAGCAAGTACGGGCGCAGCTCTGTCCACGAAGCCAAGGATATCGTCGGCAGCATCGATCTGAGCTGCCCAGAGTGCGAGCGCAAGCTTCTCCGCCAGGGCAGCAGCCAGGCCGACGCGTCTTCTCCAACCGAGATCGAGGAGGTGGCGCTGCTCGAGGTCCTCAACGATTCGGGCGAGCATGAAGAAGCTGCCTCCGGCGCTGCCCACAGTCTGGGCGTCGAGACGATCGCAGAGCCCCCTGGCTCGGGCGCGGAAGAAGCACATTTTACATGTCGCCGCGGCCATGCCCTCGAGTTCGACGAGGCCTTCAGCGGGGCCTTTGAGTGCGACGCATGCTGCAAGCGCATCGAAGGTCTTCCTGGGACGTGCTTAGAATGCAACTCTGTGGTCTGCAAACCGTGCGCGCATTTGCAGAACTATGCTGACCGCTCTTCGCGTGGGTCCTCGTATCGGGCTCCTCGTCGCCGGCGCAACGCTGTCATTTACAGCTCCCCGGAGTCCTTCCAGGCCCAGCTCACGCGCGACATCCAGCCTCGGGTTCGAGGTCGGGGCCGGGCCGCAACTCTCATGGATGGCGCGCGTACGCCCGGCGGTGGAGCCAGACGAACCGCTCGCTCGCGCAGCGAAGGCCAAGCGGGGGGCTGGGAGTGCGACCGCTGCACCTTTTGGAATCTGCGCGAGTCGGCGCTCTCGTGCGAGATGTGCAACAGCGCGCGGCCAAGCCTAAGTCGCGCTCTGGGTGATGATGACCAGGCCGCGGGAGGCACTGCCGAAAACGACGAGAGCGACATCTACGAGGAGCTACGTCAATTGCGCCAGCTGCCGGAGCGCCCCCAATTATCGAGGCGCTTCTTGCTCGGGTGGCGACGTGAAAACGGCGATGCTATGACCGACGACGATGCAAACGATGATGACCAGACTTTGGTCGACGACGACGAGGAGGAGGACGACCACAACGATGTCACGTCCGACGTGGGTGAGGCCGGCGCGGCGCCAGCTCACCAGGTGGCGAGACCTCCCGCGCGGCGTCCACGCCTTGGCGCGTTTGACGGTGCTGACCTCGCGACAGCTGAAGAGAACGCACAGGGGGTTTACACCAACACGAACGTGGACGTGGGTGACACAGAGAGCGACGCCGAGTCCATGGTCTCTCTTCGTGCAGTGCCGGGGTCGGAATCCGCTCAAACAGATGCCGACGACGCCCTGCAGTTCTTTGAAGCTTCGCTGCAGCGCTTGAGGCTCGACGCGCCCCGCTCTCCTCGGGTGTTCTCACGCTCCTGGTCGCCCCGGACGCGCAGACGGAGCTCAACCTCGTTGTTCTCTCCGCGCACGGCATCTGGAATTTCGCGGGCGCGCTTCGACGCAACCCTGGCGGAGTCCCTGCTTCCGCCTCCGCCCTTTATTTCGGCTTGCCAGCCCGACGAAGGCCTCGGCACGCGCTGCCTGACCCTACTAAAGCCGCTCCGGCGCGATGCGCACCGACTCGCCAAGAAAGCGCCTCTCCAGCTCGATCGCCCCTACACCATGGAGGTGTGGTGGGAGACGCGCTGCTCGAACGCGCCTCGTTTCTCTAGCATCAAAGTGACGCTGGTGTTCTCAAGCCAGGGCACCATCGTCTTCGAGACGAGCGACCACGTTCCTGATGTGGGCATTTGCACCATCCAGGTGCCGCCCCTCCGTGAGATTGACCTTCGGCAATGTTCAGAGACCGCATCGAAGTCGCTCATGCTCGCAATCCGGCTCGAGGCTTGCGATGCCGCTATCCCCGGCCAGGACGCCTCAGGCCCAGTCGTCATTTCCGTCACATCGGCCCCGATCCCGTGCTCGCTGCTTTCTGGGAAGGCGCCAGACGCCGAGACCCAGGTCCTGTCATCGCAATAGATCATTTTCGTGCCTTCTGATCGCAACAAAGCCTTGGCTTTCTCCGCAAGCTTGGCGCGGGCGCGTGCGTCGAGACCAAGGTCTCGTCATCGTAATAGATTTCGCGCCTCCTAATCGCAACAAGACCTTGGCTTTATCCGCGTTATTGGCTGTGCATAATACGCGGACGCGCGCCCTTGCCGCATCGGTGCCAGCTGCGCCAGCTGCGATCCTGCTGCAGCTGCAAAGCGCGACCTCCCTCGGTCCCACAGTGGGACTTGGCCGTGGTTCGCTTTTATGACCAGAACCGTTACGATGAGCACGGCGGCGAAGGCGAAGGCGGCCGCGCCGGCGGCAGCAGCAGCGGAGAAGAGCGCGCAGCCCCGGGCCAGCGGCGAGGGCGGCGAGGGCGACGAGGAGAATGTCGAGCCCCAGTTCCGCGCCGAAGCCAAGTCGCACAGAGACCACCTCTCCGGAGCACTGGCCGTGCAGGTACGACCGCTGCTGACGCTAGTCCGGCGACGCGGCGCAGCGCAGGACCAGCTGCTCGATCTGCGCTTGACGCGCGGCCGCGCGGTCCTGCTGACGAGCTGCACACTCGCCGAATTGGCTGCCAGCCCCGACGATGAGGAGCTGCGACTTCACGTCGAGGAGCTAAATGCCCTGCAAGAGCAATTTCGCGAGACCTTGCTTGTCGTCGCTTTGCAGGCCGAGGTCAAGAGCGAGCTCTGGCGCAAGCGTTCGCGAGCGTCCAAGGCACTCGCCTTGCGCAAGACGCGCAATGTCATGGAGAAGCTCGATCTCTCCTTCCAGGTGAGCCGTCCTGTGAGCGTCGACGGCCCCGACGCGCTGCCTCTGGTCAAGTTTCTCAAGGCTCAAGCAAAGGACCCGGCGGACATGAGTTCTCGTTTTGGGACCTATTTTGTGCTCGATTCGACGGGCGGCTTTTATGGCCGCCGCAATATGGTCTTCCCCGCGGATATCGCGGCCGAGCTGGAGAGCCTCTGCTGCAGCGCCAGCAGTCTCACAACACCTTTTGCGCACGAGGAATAGACTTGCCAGACTTGATCTTGGTCGGCTTTGCGCGACCGCGACGCGCTCGAGGACCGTTTTCTTTGTCGCCGCGAGCGCGCGAGACGGCCTCCCGACGCTCATTGCGCAGTGCGTCGCGCTGAGTGACGGATTCGGACAACTGCTTTGCGCGCGCGGCGCGGTCCTGGGCCGAGGCTTCCGACTGCAGGCGCGCGAGCACGGGCTTTGGGACGTCTTCCTCGAGACCCACCGCACCCCCGATCGTGCGCGGGCCCAAAAAGTTCTCGGCGGCGATAAGATTGGGCCGAGGGGGCGATGCCATTGGACCCAAAGGGACTTCACGAGGCGGCGATGCGCGACCCGTTCGACCGTCCATCGCGATCGCAACCGTTGTGCGCTTCAGCAGCGGGTTCGGGTCTGGGTGCAGTTCTAGAACATCACCCTCGCCCGCCTTGGCCCGCGCAAAGGCCGTTCGAGGCGACGCGCTGCGGGAGGCGGCCGGGATAACGCCGCCCACTACGCGAAGGTTCTGCGACGGTGCGTCTCTCGCTGCGCGGGCGTCAATCTCGGACAGCATGTCGGGAGCGGCCTCTTTCTGCACGCGCCCGAGGCCCTTTCGCATGTCCACATGTCCCTTGGGTGCGGGATGCAAGGCCTTTCCGTGCATCGAAAGCTGTGTCATGCCCCGCTCAAGGGCCTCGACGTCGGGCGAGGCAGGCTGCTCGACACGGTCCCGACGCTCGGCCCATCGCGGCCGCGACTTTGTCATTTCCACAATTCCAGCAACACTGCGCGGGCGCACGTGGGCGTCTGCGCGGGTCACGTCGAGATCTAGCTCCGGCTCGAGATGCGTAAGCGAGTTTGTTGATGATGATGATCCCTTCGCGCTCTTGCTCTTGGCCGAGATGTCGCGAGGCTGCGACTTGGCCATATTCACTAGTGTACGCGCATTTCCCTGCTCTCGGCGCTGAGCGCCCTTCGCGTTTCTCCCTCCCAGCAGCGCGCGACCTCGCTCCGCATTCGGGTACTCGGCATCCTTGTAGCGCAATCCATCCTTGTCGCGGCCATCGGGAAAGCGATCCCGCTGCCGACTCATGTCCACGACGCCGCTAGAACCCCCGTCCCTTGGCCGTGTCAGCACGATTCCCTTCTCCACATCGTACTCTGGCGCGGTGTCCTCGGGGTCGACCTTGGCAAACCTCGGCCCGCCCTTGGCAAAGTCCGGAACGTGGCGCACGGTGCGGGACTTTACGGCGTCGAGCTCGCGAGTGGCCTTCTCTGCTTCTGCGTTCGGACTGGGCATGGCAAAGGCCTCGTCGCCTCTTCCTGCATGAGCTCCGTCGTCAAACTCGACTGGAAACAGAGCTCGGGGTGATCCGGCACCCAGATTGGCTGCACGCGAGCGCTTGCCAATAAAGGCGAGGCCACGCTCCGGCTTGAGGTCGAGCACAGGCCCGACATCTCCCTTGGTTGCGTTTTCATCCAACTCCGTTGTGGCGCGATCGATTTGTTGCGATTGAAAGCGTTGTGGTTGCTTGGCCATGGGCACAAGGCCCGGCGTCCTCTTGTACTTGAACTTTTCCTTGTCCGGCTCAATGTCCAGAAATGCCTCGTTGTCGCCGTACGCAAACGCCTCATCGCCAGGGCCGATGTCGTCGAATTGTGCATTCTCCCGGGCCGTGGGCAGCTTGGAGAAGCCGAATCCTCCTGCGCCCGGTGCCTTCTTCTTGGTCGCCTCTTTAGCGCGAGGCACATCGAGGTCGAGTACGGCGCCCTCGCGATCGATCGCTTCGTCGTCGTGCGGGCCTCGATGCGCTGACAGAGACTCCATGCGATCCATGTCAGGCGCTTGCGTCCGTTCCATTCCGAAACGCGTGAGACCTGCTGGGATCGAATACTGTCCTGGGCCGAGCTTCGCTAGGTCCACGTCGTGGACGTCAAAGTGCATGTCTGAGAAGGCAATGGTGCGCATCTCGCCCTTCCTTGCGACACTTACGCGCTCACGGCCGGTGACGCGTGACATGGCCGCCTCGCCCTGCGCGTCTTCCTCGGAGACCCACGCGCTGTGGGCGGTCGCGGCATCGTAGGTGCCTGGCCCACGGTACATTTCTTCAAGACGGCGCCGCATCTGTGCTTCAACAGCCTGCGGCGGCAGCGGCGCCGGCTCACGGTAGGTGAACCCCTTCAACTTGGTCGGGTCAGGCTCTGCAAGACTCGCGGCGATCGTTGCCATATCCTGCTCAAGATCGATGCCAAGGCGCTCGAGCACCCGATCGGCGCGAGAGGCTCGGCTCGCGTGGACTTTTGCCTGGATAGCTTCATTCTGTGCGCGCTGCTTGGCCCGCGCAGCTTCCGCGACTTCCAGAGAGACCACGTGCGTGCTGCGTCGAGGCTCGATCGCTTCGTGATTTAGCTGTAGCGCTCGTGCGGGGCCTCGCTTCTCGCTCGCCTTTCGGCGAAGATGCCGCTGGAGAATGAGCGCTCTGCGTGGGTCCGCTTCCGCCAGAAATGATCTGCGACCCCAGGAGGACGGCTGTGAAGAGGTTCGTTCTTCTGTCTTCAAAAGGTCCCTCGCAAGAGACTCCATTGCTCTTTCTGAGGCGCTGCAGGACTCGTACGAGGTGCGCGAGCTGTACGAGGTGCGCGAGCTGTACGAGCTCCTGCTGCTGACGCTGCTGCTGTCGTTCGAGTCATACTCGTCGATGTCGAAGCATTTAGATTCTCGTTTCCCTTCGCATCCTCCCCGCGAGCGTGCGGGCGAGCCTGTCGACGCGGTGGCGTCATCATCGGAGAGGTCGCCCGCATCCTGGCCAAAGACGCCGTCTTCTGCTTCGTGGCCAGCTGGGAGATGGTTCGGCACAGTGGCTCTGGGCTTTTCGAGTTCTGCGGCAAGCCCATTCCCGTGCGAGGGCCGCGGCTCGGGCCAGCGTGGCGGGCCCTTGAACAGACTCGTCCCTCCGGGAATCCGACTTTGTGTCGAGGCAAACGCCTTGTCGGTATCGTAAGCGCCGACGCCGGGCGTTTGCGTGGAAACTCTCGATTGCTTTGCCGCGGTCGTCTTTGGAGCGGTGGGTTCGGCAATCCGGACGGCCGTGCCGGCAAACGAAGAGTGCCGCGCCTCGTTGAAGTGAGCGCCCGGCCCTCGCTTGGCTGCAGCTACGGCCTCTTGGGTTTTTCGGGCGATAAGTTGCTTAGAAGGCGTTACCGGCTTGGCAAAACCGCTCGAGGGCACCTTGAAGGAAGACCGTGAGACCGATGCAACGTTGATCGTAGTCTCTTCCGTGTGCGGCGGCGGCGGCGAGGACGACGGCGGCGGCGACATCTTTGGCGTAGGTTGGCTGTAGCCACCAGGTGGCGCCCACGCCACAGCTCCGCGATGGGGTCGAGTCGCATGCCATGCGCGAAGCGGGTCGAGCTCGCGAGGCGAACCTGGCACTTTAGCGTTCTTCGAGGACTCTTCAGTTGTAGGTTCCTTGGTGGCCGATCGTTCTGCATCCTGGCGTCCAGTGTACGACGCGGATGATACGGGTCGCCAGCTCGCGACACCTTTTACGCGCGGCTCGACGGCACGATAAGCAGTCTCGACGTCGAGCTTGATCGCGTCGGGCAAGACTGGAGGCTCTGAACTGTCCAGCTCCGTTTCTTGGGCGCGTTCTGGATACGGTTGAGAGATCCTCGTGTACGCAGCTTCTGTCTGAGCACGTGGCGCAAAGCTGCAGCCTTGCACGCGGCGCTCAACGAGACAATGCTTGGGCTCGTAAGCGCCAACAGCCGGCCCGAGATTCACTTTGCCATTATTGGCGACGCGTGCCGTCTGCATGGGCCCCCAGCTGCCGCCCGGCGGTTTTCGCACACGCGAAGAAGCGGCTAGAGACTTGGTCAAGGTTTGCTGTGAAGCGAGTCTCGGTTCTTCGTCCGCATAGCGTGGGCGTCGTGGCTTCGAGCTGGGCTTGGCCATTTTCACGCCTGGAATGCGTCTCTGGACAACCTGGACATTGGGGCGATAGTGGCCCGGCGCCGGCGTCTCTTCCCGCCTACGTTTGGGCTTTCGCGACAGGTACCTTTGCTGCGCTGAGGCGGGCTCGCGGTCCTCCGCATAGCTCTTCTGGCGGCGCGTCTTGTCCTCGTCGCAGTCCCTCGCAGTCCCGTCGAAGGTCCACCTTGCGCCATCATCGCTGCTTTTCGCGCTCTGCTCCAGGTTCGCCACGGCGACTTCGACCTGCGCAAGCAGGAGGCCGACCTCGACGTCCATGTCCCGCGCTGGCGCTGCGCAGACTGCCTCGCGCGCGCCGCGAGCGAGCGGAATGCGGATTGTCGTCAGCCTAAGGAGGTGTCCGTTTTTTCCTTATAATTCCTAGTAAATGACCCGGGACCGAGGGAGACTGTCCCTTCATGTTTGCGTCCCAGTCGTCTGGGACTCGCAGACGCCTGGGACTCGCGGAGCTCGATCGAGGGTTTCCACGAAAGCCAGGCCGGAGGGCCGCAACGAGCTAGACGCCTGAGGTCGAACAAGCGACGAGCACCGGCTCAGTCGGGCACCGTGGCCAGGCCAAGAGTCATCAGATAGTCGAGAGAAGATCGCCCTTCAAGGCCCGGGTGAAGCTCGGGGCATCGGATAAGCTACATCTGGGACGCTGCGGCGCGAGCGGCGGTCTCGTCGACGGCCATGGGGACTGCTGACGAAGAGGAGGTGCCAGGTTCTGGGAGAGGAGCGCGCAAAGTCTGTTCCGCAGGCTGGCTTGCAGAAGAAGACGACGAAGAGGACGATGACGGCAAGCCTGAAGGCGACTGCTCCTCCGTGGATACGGCGTAGCCGTGCTGTTCTTGCTGCTGTTGCGGGAGTGGCGCCTCTGGTGCTGCTGCCTGCTCAGGGCGCTCGGGGTCAGGCGAGACGGAGTCCCAGCGCCAGACGATCGAGTCCGAGGTGGCGATGGCAATGCTTGAGCAGTCGCGTGTGAAGACGCAAGATGTGATCGGAGACCTGATGCGAGGCATGCCGATCATATGCACACGCTGGGCCGACTCGAGATCGAAGACGTAGACCTCGCCCCAGTCATTGCCACAGCAGATAAATTGCCTGCAGGTCGTAATGCCGAAACACGTCTTTCGATGGTTCGCGTGATCGACGCGGATGGATTTGTCCGAGCTGTGCGGCACGGTCGCTGTCGCCAGCACGGCGGCAGATGCCGCGCCGATCACCGAGAGACGGCCGCGTGCATCCAGAATGGCGACACGATCCCTGTCGATGAACTCCACGCAGTCAATGGCGGCAACGCCCGGCGCCAGGAGCTCTCGTGCAGGGGGTTGCTTCGCCGCAAGGGGCAACGCGAGGGAGCTCGCGGCAGGATTGGCAGCAGTATCCCAGCAGGCAGACATGGCCGCGTCAAAAAGAGCTACGCGACCGTTGGCAAAGCCGACGACAAAGGCGTCGCCGTCGGGGTGACAGGCGACGCTTGTTGGTACTGCATCATGGCCGATATCGAAGACGGCTAGGCAGCCCGGCCGAGCCTCGACTTCGGGCCTCGCGTGCTCGTGCTCTTGCAGGCCGTTCCACAAGCGCACGGTGTGGTCCGCGGCCACGGACACTACGACGCCCGGGAGCTTTGGGTGCGCATCGAGGTCGACCACGGCTGCCTCGTGGCCCTTGAAGAGGCCGATGACGCGGCAATGCGCCACGCTCATGACGCTGACCTCGCCCGCGGCGCCGGCAAAGGCGAGGAGCGCCTCATTATCCCAGTCCTCCGGCTGCTGCAGCCACGCGAGGCATGAAAGCGCGCCGCCCTTTGCGTACTCTGTCTCGACGTTCTGCAGGACGCACGACAGGTCGAGGTGTCCTCCGCAGTGGTTATTGTCGTAGACGCTGACGAGGTTCGCGCCCACGGAGGCCAGCATGTGCCGGTTGCTCTCCTTGGGGTGGTACTGCAGCGCCTCCACGGGCGCCAGGTGGTTCTCCTTCACGATCTTGCGCAGCTGCACGTGCGCGATGCGCTCCGCGCGCTCCGCGCGC
>KQ758850.1:7798983-7810911 GCA_001462505.1 Aurantiochytrium sp. T66
TGGGGCGGCGACGGCGGCGACGGCGGCGGCGGCGGCGGCGGCGAGCCCGGCGAAGACCCGCGCGGGCCCGCGACGCCCTTCGTGACGCGGCAGGACGCCGACCAGCCCGGGGCCGCGAGGGGGTTCGCGGCGAGGAACATGGGGTCCTCGGCGTCCATACCCATGTCGAGGTCCGCGGCCTCGACGACGGCGGCCGCGGCGGCCTTGCTGCAAAAGTTCAAGTCCATGAGCTCCTCGCTGCCGCCCTCCGTGGAAGACGAGCGGGAGTACATGCGGGAGTCCTGGGACAAGATATTCGAGACCCAGCGCAACGCGCCGGAGGAGTGCGTGCTCTGCCTCGAAGAATTCTCCATCGAGGCGCCCGCCGTGCGCACGCTCTGTAAATGCGGCGTCAATCGCCACCACTACCACCTCGGCTGCCTACTCACATGGCGCCGCCGGAGCGGGAAAACGACCTGCCCAGTCTGCGACGATGAGCTCTTCTTCGAAGAGGACGGGGCCGCTGTGCAGGGCCACTCTGCGCCTTCCGCGCTGATGGCAAGGCCCCCTGTGTGATATAGCTACCATCCTCCAAAATTTGGAAAAAGACAAAATACAGATCAGCACATTATCAGCACGGTCTCACAGGCCCTTCGCGGAGATTAATACTTGCGAATCTCCCACGATCGTCGTATCTGCCCTGGACCTACACTCGCGTGCGCGCTTCGTGCTCCCGCGTCGCGTTGTGTCGCGTGCAAAGTATAAAGGCAAGCTCCCCGCTAAGCCACTCGATACGCGCTAGCTTTGCAGATGAACCTCCTTCGCAACATGCGACGGCAGGCCGCGTACGGCTTTGCTAATGTGCAGGCCGGGAACGAGGCCCCGGCGCCTCAAATGTCCTCGGCGGTGGCGTTCTGCTTCACGGATTGCGCGGTCTCTCGGATGCGTTCCTCACCCTCGGCAACGAGGCGGCGCAAGTTCGCCGTCGTCTCCTTGCGTCGCTCAAGCTGTTTCTTTAGCATGTTGATGAGAAGCTGCCGGCCCTGCGCTGGTCGCAGCTGGTTCACGAGATACAGCATGTTCACGTAGACCGTCTCGAAATCGTCAGCCTTTTGCCGCGTCTCGGACACGGACAGATTCATGTCGCAGAGCGTGTCGAGGAGCGCGCAATACCTCTCCAAAGCGAGCTTGCACACCTTGCGCAGCTCTGCGGCGTAGTCGAGCGTCTGGCCTTCGGGCGGGTCCTCAAAGAGCTGCTCCCGGCCTTCCTCCTTCAGCGTCCGGGTCCTGGCACGAGCAAAACAAGGTCGTCCAGTCAGTTCGCCGAGGCCATGCGCGCAATGTAGCGAGACGCGATGCAACTTACTTCTCCTCGGGGTCCCAGAATTCGCCAAAGGTCATGTACACGCCCTCCGGGATCTTTGGCGGGTCGAGCGAGACCGCCAGCTCGTGCTTGGGCGCCGGGTCCGGCCCGTAGGACCTAAAGAACACGGGAGGGGCCGGGAACACGTTCGACGCAGTCGGCTGCTTCTGCTGCGACCGCTGCGACTGCGCGTCCTGGTCCTTGCCCGCGCCGCCGCCGCCGCCGCTGCCGCTCTCGGCCATGGTCCAAGCCTGGTGATCGAATCAAAGGAGTTCGAATCCCAGACCAAGCGCCGCGGCGGATACGGCGCGTGCGCGGCGAGGGCGCGCGGGCGGCGCAGAGGCGCGGAGGCGCGGGCGAGGCGCGGGGCGCGGGGCTGCGGCGACGGAACGGCTTCGGGCTTTGCCCCGTTGGCGCCCCTTGGCCACGCGGCAGCGTGCGCTCGCTCGCCGGCGAGCGAGCCTTGGCTCCTCACCGGATATTTGATTGATGATGATCATCATGATGTGCGGCAAAACCTTTGGACGACCTTCAAGTTCTGCGTCGCCTTGCGTCGCGTTGCGTCGCGTTGCGTTGCGCTGCGCTGCACTGCTCTGCGCTGCGTTGATAGAACGGCAAGAAGACTCGCTCTGACGCGAGGACGTTTGTAACCCTGGGCGACCGCTTTGGCCTGCGGAAGTCGCCGACCTCGCGACGAACATGCACAGCAGAAGAGTTCTTGCATAACTAGTCGAGGCCAACCATGCCGGAGGGATCGAAGATATCTGCACGGCCAAGAAACGCGCCACCACCTGCTGTTGATAAGGGCGCAAACGCAACACAACGCTGCGCGGTGTCTTCTGAACCGACCCCAAACGCGCGGGCCAGTGAACCAAGAATGGAGACCCCAGAAACGAACGACGTTGCGGACGACGTCTTTGCTGCCAAACTCAAGCCGATGCTCGAAGCCAGACGTGCGCTCGCTGAGATTGAAAAGCGCGTCGCCAGCGCCGTGGGAAAGTACGAGGACGCCTCCCAGGTCGTGCTGCTAAATCTGGTCGAGATAGACTCGAAGCGCGCAGTCCCTGTGGTGTACAAAAACAACCGCGAGATGATGTCCGCCAACAAGGTCCGCATCGATACATATCTTCGCAAACAGGACGAGAACCGCAAACTTCAGCAAAAAGAGCTGCACGAGGCGAGCCGCGTATTCAACAAGATCCAACACGCACTCGACCAGGACATTTTGCCCAAACAAAATGTAAAGCCTCTTGGCACCTTGCGCGGAGCCATGGACGCCGAGGATGAGCGTTTAGTTGAGGAAGCCCTTCTCCATGCTGAGCACGTGGTGCACCTCGAGCTCGACAACGAGCAAGCACGCCAGCAAAAGTCATGGGACAGGCTCCATCTCACCGCGGATCGCATGGCTAAGCACCTACAAATGCTCAGGGAGCTCAAGATGAAGACGGCGCATCGCAACAGTCAAGGCGTCGACGACCACGTCAAGTTTTTGGAGACAAAGACCAAAAATCAGTATCACGAGATTATTCGTCTTCGGAAAATGTGTTCGGCATCCGAGGTCGAGCTCAATATTCAACGAAAGAAGACCGTCGAACTCCAGGAAAAACTCGCAAGTCTAGAGTCCGCTGCCACAGGCGATCTCGCTCGCGAGAGAGAAGCGGGCGATGCCATGCAAGCGCGCGAAAAGATGATTTCGCTCCTCGAGGGCAAGCTCGATGCGCAAAAACTGCTCGTCCGCACTCTTCATAAAAAACTCGCCCAAGCGCAGGCGTCGCGCCCCACGGCAAACCAAGCTACCGCGGCTGACGAAGCGGAGGTTTTGGGTCCTTCGACAAAGGTCGATGATATTGCTGCCGCCGTAAACGACGACGACGACGACGACGATCAGGACGAGGTGGAGTCGATTGCAGAGGACTTGGCGCCGGACGAGCTCCGCACCGAGCTTCGCGCGAGTAAGCAGCTCGCCTCAAGTCTTAATGCCGGCCTTATGCGCAAGCACAAAGAGTGTGACAAGCTCAAAGAACGCCTCGACGCCGCACAATCCGAGGTTGCACAGCTGCGCCGCCAAGCAGCGTGCGCCCCAGCAGCGGCGGGAAACACGAATCGAGACGGCGTCGCAGGTACCAATAGCAGTGTCGGCGACAATGGCGTAAGTGCTGAGGGCGCCGCAACTTTTGCAGGGGCCGCAGAACTGAAACTTGCCCAGGACCAGCTCGAAGAGGAACATCGCAAGGCACGGATCCTCTCCACGCAGCTCGTCGAGGCGCGCGAGACGATCTCGATGATGAAGGAGAAGCACCTCGAAATGGTAGTCGTATCCACATCGCTGATCGAGGCCGAGGCAAGGCTCAGCGAAGAGGTCGCCGTGCTGAAGAGATCCCTCAAGGAAAAGGCAGAGCAGGTGCGCGATGCGCGCCAGCAAGCCACGGCGAACGCCGTCGCCAGCGCAACGCCTCATCGCGGCGTACCCGCTGCAGAAAGCGCGCAACACACAACAGCTTCTCAGAAGCTCTTCGAGGCCAGAGTCGCAATTCTCGAAAAGGAGCTGGAGCAGGAGAAACGCCAGCATGTGAACCAGCTTCAGGAGGCGCTCGACAAGCAGCAGCGAGAACATCAAGGTGTCCTCGACCGTATCCAGCGCGTTCACGTGGGCGCCCAGGCGGCGCGCGGCGATGCGAAAATGGCTGCGCAGGCAGCACAGCGGGAGGTTGCTGCGCTGGCGAGTCAGCTTACCCAGGCCAAAAGGGACCATGACGCCGACATCGCGCAGCTCAAAGCGTCGCAATCTCGAGCACTTGAGGAGGTTCGAGACGATGCTGAAGAGACCCTGGAAATGCAGCGAGCTGTTCATGAAAAGGCCGTTAGGAGCCTGGAGGGCATCATCGCAGACCAAAACGAGCGCATAGCCCGCAGCGAAAAGGTCCATCAGGAGCTCCTGTTCATGCAGGCACTCAGTCCTCCGGTAGTCGAAAACCTACCCGCAGAGGAGTCCCCGGCGACATCCTCGCCGCGGACAAGATTGCGCCGGCGCTCCGTATCCGAGAAAAAAGACATTCGGAGCACCCTTGCCAGGTCCGGGACGAGCCAGACGCATCCAAAATCTGCCGACGGCGCCGAGCTCAAGGTGCTGCGCTTCAAGCTCAAGCTTCTTCGCGAGCAGGTGGAGACGCTCAAGCAGGAGAAAATCGAAGCGCAAGAGCGCCTGCAAAAGTATCGCCTCCATGCAAGCGAGGCCAAGGCCTCGGCCAGACATCAAGTGACGGGTGACGGGACAAACCAGGGCTCGAAGGGCTCGCACCTGGGCCAAATGACTCTTGCAGTCGCAAAGCCAAATCAAGACCAGGAGCACTTTCCGCCTGCCACAGGGGACGAGGCGAGCTCGCCTCGCTTTGGGTTTTGCGCCCCGCCAGAAGCGCTTCAGCCTCTTCGTGAGAGCGTGACCCCTTTTTCTGATTTTGACGAGATTCGCTCGGAAGACGATGACTTGGATGATATGCAACGAGGCGTGCAGCTCGCCGAGACAACCGCAGTCGAAGCGGAGTCCCTTCGCGCGCGAGTCTTGGAGCTGGAGGAGGCGCTCTTTGCTCAAGTTACGCAGCACAGTGCCGTGATTGACAAGCGCTCTTACTTCCAGACACGGAACCGCATGAACCAAGAGGGAGAGCCTCTCGAGGTGCGTCAATTCACCCCCGGTGCATCGCAGAGGAGTGGCTCCAGGCGTCATCGCGCGTACGGGGTATATTGCAAGCTCTTGCGAGAGGCGCGTGGTGATCGTGCCGCGCTTTGTTGGGCAGCGCTCGCGCAACAGCTCAAACACCGCTTCCGCCTTCTCAGTCTGAGTGGCCGCCAGCGTCATGATCCTGCGCTCGCGCAGCTGTGGGCGGTATGGTTATCGCGAGCGCAGCGCGTGTGGCAATCAAGGCGCGAAATGTGCTTTGAGCGCGAGGCCAAAATCGATCGCGCGCTCTATCTCACCGTCCAGTCCCTCCAACGCGAAGCGGCAACCCTGGATCCGGGTGAAGGCGGTCCTGGGCGCCAGCCCGTAGCGTCCGAAAGCTGCACCAAGCGCATCGACCCTCAGCGTGTGATGGTGCACCAGCTTCTGGGCGCGAGCGCCTCCCACAATATCCTCCCCATTTCCAATGCAATACTCCCCAGAAAACAACACCGCGTCCCGGTCCCGGTCCACCTCACACCACGCCAGCTCGAGCGTATTCAGATCGTGGAACCCTTCATTCCTACTGACTTTACTGCCTCCACAGACTCGAGCGTGCGGCGGCAAGTGCTCGCAGAAGTCGTGCAGTATGTTATTCACGGGCAGCAGGCCAAGTCAGAGGCGCCGAGGCTGCCTCAATCTCCTCCGGCAGATGCTCGACGCCACGCGCCATCGCCAGCACCAGACTTGGGTCCAGCGCTAGCAGCATCGCCGCTTCCCGATCTTGGACACGCCGGCGGCGTCGCGGCTATGCCACACGCGGGCACGAACTACATGACGCGGTGCGGCGTCACCCGGAACCCAAGGCGACCAAATACTTCCTGGTGTCCGGACAGGCAGGGCAAGTCTCGCTCTTGGCAGCAGCGCAAGGCCAAGCTAACGCGACCGCGCTCTTCGCATCCTTCGCGACGAGAACGAGCCTATACGCCTTCGACGGATGCCGCGCCCTACATTCGCTTCTCCGCAGTCGCCACGCCTCATCACGATGCCCGCAGCTTTCCCCCGCCATACAACTAAGCCTAGGCCTAAGCCTAGCCTAGGGCAACTGGTGAACGATTATTGTAGCCTCTGACTGAGATTTCTCTAGGTTAGACCCTCCATGATCGTCAATCGAATCATCGCAATCACGATCTCTCCGCTTGACGGCGATTCCAGAAATTTGGGCCGGGCACGTCAAAGCTCACCGGCGCCTTGCTTGCTTCTGCTTGGGGACGTCGGGATTTGTTGATAGCTCCGCGCGCGGGAGCGCCCTTGAGCGCCCAAATTTACTTTTTGGCCAGCGCGAAGCAGCTGCTTCCCGAGTGTTGGAGAGACGATGCTCGTCAGCACTGTCGCACGCCGGCCGCGTAGATTCGCACAGGCAGACGCGCGCAGACCGTCTCCGGCAGGACGTGCCTTCGTTAGTAGGTTCGGTTAGGTTAGGGTAACAGTTCAATTTTCGAACCAGCATGCGTCATAATGTGACGGAAGAGATTCCCAAAACGGTGTGTACTCTCAGAGAATCCGGCTCGAGTTTCCGGCTCGAACAACATGGACACAGCCGACTCGGAGGCGGCGCGACAAACAATCATGGTCAGGCATGCGAGACCATCAAGTCCAGTCCAAAGTGTCGAGTCTGCGCGCGGTCTTGACGCTGGCGCGGCCGCCAGCGCAGACCCTTGAGAGCGCAGGCGGGCGGAAGGCCGGCCGGCCGGCCTGCGACCAATCGCCGCACCCGGGTTTGCCATGGGGTCAGGGCTTTCTTCCGCGGCGAGAGCACGCCGGAAGGTATACGAGCGCGTGGACAAGAGCGGCGACGAGCTCGAAAGCAAGCACGGAGGCCCGGGAAAGACGACCAAGGAAATCACTTTTGGCCAGCCTGGGCCTACAGATGACTCGGACGATTCCGGCTTGCGCAAGAAGGATCAGGGCAAGGATGCAGGGAGCGCCTCGCGATCGCAAAGGAGTCGAGACAGCAGCAAAGAGAGGCCAGACGATCCGATTGATGCCGACGACTCGGATCTCCATAGCCTCTCCTCGCTCGAGGAAGAGGAGGGCGGACCAACTGAAGCATCAAGCGTGGTGTTCGAACGTGACGATGGCGGCGCTGACGACTATTGCGACGGGAAGCCGGTACCAAGGTTCGCGGATGGCAGCAAGTGCCACCCGCAGCGCAGGTGCCACTTTCTAGAGATACCCTTTGGTACAAGTGGAGCTTTGAAGCGCCGAGTCTTTGAAGTGCGGGAGCGCATCGTGGAGCCCTGCTCACTTGCGGAACAGGTTGTGACGTCGCAGCCGTGTCTGCGGCACGCGTCAACCAGCATGGTGGTGGTGCGCTGGGATATTTCAAGCTGGCCAGAGGCCAAGCGTATTACACATTTCGAGGTCCAGTGGCGACAAGTCGGCCTCCGAAAAGGCGAGTATCTCGAGGTGTACGCAGTCAATCCGGACGAAGCTGCGGAGAGCGGGCCCAGCGACCATCTCGAGCCGGCGGCTTCGCGACGTTCCACGGACAGCTCTGGAGAGGGGGTCAAAGGCGACAGCGCGAAGGGCCTCGCGGTGCCACCAAATGCATCCTTGGCTCGACACGAGGTCATTTGCGACGGACAGTTCTCAACAATGCCGAGTGCTGCGATACGTCAGATCGACCTTCGCGGCGAAGTTCGCGTGCACGGACTGACTGGTGCGTGCGCGCCGTTGATCTTCCGCGTGCGCACCAAATTAGGCCACCTTGGCTGGGGCCAATGGAGCCCGGAGTCCGAGCCCATCCAGACATTGCCGCACGTTTGCGAGGAAACGACGCCAAAGCTCGTTCGCGCTTCGGCGCACTCGCTCTGTCTGAATTGGGGCCCGCCGGGGGATATGCGGTACGGCAAGGTCGTGCGTTACCGATTATTTGCGGCGCTCGCGGCGCCACAGCACCTCGTTGGCGACATAGGCACACAGACCTACTGCGAGGAGGCTCTGGAGGCGCTCAACAGTGCCGACGACGAAGACGCTGCTGCCGAAGCCATGGAGGGGATGCAGTGGACACTTGCTTACGAGGGTCTTGCCGAGCACCTAGGACTTGGCGTTGCACCGGGCGACGGCAGCAAAAGCTTGGATCTCGAGCGAGCGTGCAAACTTCTGCAGGCGAGCCTGACGAGCCAAGGATCAAATCTGCACGCCATTGGCCTGGAGCGAGGCTTGCTGCCATCATCGTGGCCAGTGCTTGTGCGTATTGAGGCCGACATGGGGTCTTGGTTTCACGGCGAGTTCTACGAAAACGACGTGCGGAGCCCTGTCGCAGTGGTGCGCACGCTGGATCCGATCCCGGATCCGCCGCCGCGGCCAGAGATTCTTCCGTACCATGGGTCTGTGCAGGCTCGCGAGCTGAGTGTGCGGCTGTCAGCTGCAAAGACGTACGGCGGGGGGCACGACGTATTGACGTACAAGTTCATGTTCCCGGGCCGTGATGCCATCGACTGGTTCGGAATTGACGTACGGGCGGCGCTGGAAGACCCAAAAGCGCTCAAACGTCTTGTAAGTAAGCGCAAATCCAACTCGTCGCTCTGGAAGGCAGTGACGCGAAGACTTCGCGAGGAGGCCGAGGCGGAGGAAGAGGACCTCCGTCTGGACGGGTGGTCCGAGATTGACCCTGGCCACTGGCGATCGAGCCTTTCTCATAACGAGCAAGTCGAGCGGCCGTACGCTGACGAGATTCCAGTGGCTCACTTCTCGCTCATGAGGCGCGTCGTCAGTCCCGATATGATTCACCCATTCAAGGAAGTTTACCGGGGCCCACGGCGGCACATCCGCATGGAGAAGCTGGACCCGGCCACCAAGTACGAGTTCTACGTGACCATGGCCGCGCGGCGCACAACGTACGGGTTCAGCGAGCCGTCTGCGCGACTGACGGCGAGCACGGTGCGGCCCGCCCTGGACAAGATCTCGCTGCCGGTGGGCTGGGTGGAGCTGTGGGACCCCGTCTCCGAGTACATTTACTTCCACGAGCCAGAGACGCGCAAGATTCAGTGGGAGCATCCTGCAGGCGGGAATCCGGATGACCCGGACCTGCGATTCCGAAAGCTGCGGTTCCGGTTGCTGCATCGGCTGTACGAGCGCCTGCCTCCAGCCCAAAATGCGGCGACGCACAAGATCTTCTTGGATCGCAAGAGCCTTGTCAAGGACTCTTACCGGGAGGTGGGCCTGCTTAAGCGTGAAGCCTTGAGCGGCAAGTTCAACGTGCAATTCGAAGGCGAAAATGGCATCGACTCCGGGGGCATTACGACAGAATGGTACCAGCTGCTGACGCGCGCGCTCTTCGCCCCGGATGCGGGGATTGCGCGCTGCATTGAGGCAAGCAAGCGGTACGCCTTGGAGAGCGCGCCGCGAGGCCCACCCGACGCGCAACGATGGCACCTCGACCGCTGTTTTATGCTGGGTCGTATCATGGCCAAAGCCATCTACGACAAGCGCGTGGTGAACGCGCCATTCTGTGCATACGTCTATAAGCACCTCAAAGGTCGCGCGCCCAACATGGACGACCTTCGGCAGGTTGATCCCGTGTTTCATCAGAGCCTGGAGTGGATGCTGCACAACGACATCACCGACATGATCTTCGAGACCATGTCGCTGCGCGACGACGACGGGATCGAGCACGACCTCGTACCTGGCGGCGCGCACATTGATGTCACGGAGGACAATAAGCTCGAGTACGTGAACCGCGTGATCGAGTGGAAGTTGACGACCTCGGTACGAGCGCCTCTGGAACGGATTTGCGCAGGCTTTCATGAGCTACTCCCGGCCGAGGAGATCGATGCGTTTTCCGAACAAGGCCTCGAACTCCTGGTGAATGGATCAGAAGACATTCCCGTGGCCGAGCTGCGCGCCGCGGCGCGATACGCGAACGGCTTCAGCCCGCGATCCAAGACAGTGCAGTACTTTTGGAGTTTTTTCGAGTCCGCGCCGCCATCCAAGCAGGCTGCGGTGCTAGCCTTTGCAACGGGGTCCTCAAAGATGCCTTTGGAGCCCCTGTCGCTGCAAATTGTAAAGTCCCAGGAGACCTCCGAGGCGCTGCCAACTTCCCACACATGTTTCCAGCAGCTCGTGATCCCGGACTACGAGGGCGGCCTCGCGCAGCTCGAGGAAAAGTTCGAGATTGCGCTCGACCACGCTGCGGAAGGCGGTTTCGGCTTGACCTAGAGGACGAAGTAGCTGCTGCAGAGCAAAAGAGGATAAAATCAGTCGTCAAATCTTTTTACCGAGGCGCCCTTGTGATGGACGCACCACACGAGGAGCCACTTCAGATTTGTGAGTACATGGCGCATGGCCTTTGTCCATACGTTGCCCCGGTCGATGTCAGCTTCGGGCGGGACGGTGCCCGGCCCGTAGACGGGGGAGTGCATCATATCGACCAGGTTGCCGTTGATGACGCACGTGCGGGGCGGGATGCCGCGTCGGCGCGCCGTGACGTCGGGGACGTCTATTTCATACATTTTTTGCGCGATGTCGAGCGATACCCCGGTTTCGGTGTTCATGGCCTGATCGCAGAGCTGCTTGAGGCAGATAAGGAAGGCGCGCATGGCGTGATTAAAGTTGTCGACGGCCGTTGCGCCTCCGACAACCTTGAGCTTGTCGAGCATGGAGGAAGACTTGCCCACGTCCAGGTACAGCGGGTACGACCCGGAAGCGAAAAAGCTCATGGGCGACGGCGCCGTTCCGTGGATGCGAATCGTGGTCCGGGCGCCCATGAACTCAATCTTGAAGCCAGTGAGCTCGGTCGCGCAGACATGCGCGATGGCCGAGAGCAACATGGCACTAAGCCCCCAGGCGGTGTTGATTTCCTCCCAGTCGGGCGGGGGGTTGTTCGCGCCGCGCGTGCTGCCTGGCCCGGACTGATGCGACGCGGGCCCGACGAGTTGCCCGAGACGGAACCCATTGATGGTCCCATAATCGCCATCGCGCCAGATGAAGAAAGCATCATTGAAGGCGTGGATGGGACTGAGCAGCCATAGCACGCTCATGGTGCGGTTGATGCGGGATTTGAGGGAGTCGGTCTTTTCACTGACGACGTGGAGCAGCTCGTTGAAAGACCCGAACTCTGACCAGAACTCACGCTCCTGGGCGGTGAGGGCGGCGGCTTCGGCGTCGAGCTTGGCTTGCTCCTGTCGAATGCCCGCGCGCGCGCTTTCGATCTCGTTTATCTCGCTCATAAGCTTGTTCTGCTCGCGAAGGAGGCTGGCCACCTCGTCCGCGAGGCCGCCACCGTCGCGTGGCGTGTCCTCGGCGAGACTGGAGGTCCCCGCGCCGGCGGCGCTGGCGCCGGATCCGGCGCCGGATCCTGGGGTAACGCCCGCGCCGGCGCCGTAGGCTTGCACCTGGGCGGCGTGAGCGCGCTCGCGATCAAAGGCCCTGATCTTGAGCAGGGTCTCTGCCGACTCGAGGGCCTCCCGGCGCAGCGCCGCCTGGCAGAAGTTGACGCAGTCTTCGCAGAGAGACGGCGCGCTCTGCGCGGACGCGGAAGCCCGGGCGTCGTTGCGGGCCTGCCGGCCGAGCTCTTGCGAGGTGGCGACGCGCGGGCATACGAGCACGCTGTCGACCTGGTCGGTGGCGTTTTCGCCGCCGCCCACTAGCGCGAGCGCCAGCAGCTCGCGCTTGCAGGCCGCCGCGAAGTAGTCGAGGTCCACGCGCTGCAGCCTGGCCGAGGCCTCGGCGTCCTCGGGCTGCTGGGCCTCGTTGTCGGGGGAGACAAGGATGAAGTCGTCGCGGACGGGCCTGGCGTTGTCGCGGAGGTAGAGCGCCCGCTGCAGGCGCGCGTTCAGGGCCGCCGGCGGCGAGAGCTGTTTCCTGCACTTGGCGCAGGCCATCATCTTGCCCGCCTTGCCGCCGCCGCCGCCGCCGCGGCCGCCCC
>KQ758850.1:7834142-7844504 GCA_001462505.1 Aurantiochytrium sp. T66
CTGGGATCGGCGCCGATCCGCCTTAGCAGCTATCGATTGCTATAGCCCACTGTGCGGGCGTTAAGCGCGCTTACAGGCGGGGTATAACCCACTTGCGGGGCCGCTATAACCCACTGGCGGGCCGCCGCTATAAGCGGTTGAATGGATGAATGTGAATGAATGGATGGATGGCGGCGCCTTGCAAGGCGCCTTCCCTTTGCGGGGCGATGGAGCGAAGCGCGCCCGCGCCGCGCCGGAGACACAGGAGACGCAGGCCGGCAGCGGGGACGCGACCCACGCGCGGAGTGCGGAGCGAGCGAGCGAGCGAGCGGCGAGAGGTCCTCTTCGAAGAAGCGAAGAAGCCGCCTCCGCCGCACATTCGGAGACATTGGGAGGTAGCTCGGGAGGCGAGGTTACGCGGGAGACTTGAGAAAAGGAGGGAAGGTGGGAACTGTGATCGGGAGGTTACAATGAACATCGGCGCGATGGAGCGCCGAAGTCTTGGCAACGATGACGCAGATGATGCTGATGATGATGCTGCTGATGATGCTGCTGCTGGTAGGCTAATGATGGGTGCGGCTACGTTGGGCGACGGACTCGAATTTATCAGTTTACGACCTCAGACTGACGGATTATTTGGCTGATTGGCTGATGGCTACCATTGTTCGTACTACGTACTACGTACCAAGTCAAAGATTCCCGAGGCAGAATAGCTCCTCGACAACGCCTCTCGTGACTGCGATGAACGTCGAGCAGTTCCAGATTGATTGTACGTACAAGATCATTACGCCGAGGTCATCGAAGTGATCGCGTGGAAGAGTGCAGGAATACTGTTGGACTTGATGGCCTTGCGGCAGGCCGACACGACGGCGGCCTGGGGCGGGCCGACCCGGACCTGGGACGCACGCTGAATGATCTGGTTCACCTCGCGAAGCGTGGCAAGGAGCTCTGCCTGGTTGTTGGACCGCTTATTGTATTCGCCGATGAGCTGCATGTTGACCGATGTCAGGTCCGCGTACGTGGAAGACAAATTCGTGACGTCCTGCAGCACGCGGGCGTCCTCTGCACGGACGATGAGGCCTTTGATGTAGTTTGATTCGTCGGCCATCTCGGCGTTGAGCCGCTGTCGCAAGCCGCGGAGTTCGTCGACGCGCGTCATGAGCTCCTCGAGGCGGCGCAGGACGGCCGGGAAGTCGAGGCAGGTCTCAAGGCGGCTCACCTCGAGGCCGTGCGCGATGGCCTGTACCACCTCGGCGAGGGTCTCGAGGCTCGTGGACTCTATTTTCATGCGCACGCCCTTCGGCTCCTCCGAGGCGTAGATCCGCAACGGCGCCCCGTCACGGAGGCTCGCAAGGCGCAGCTCCAGACCGGGATTGAGCGCGACTTCCCCTGCGAGCGCGTCTTCCTCCAAAAGCGCGGCGATGACGACTCGGGCCGCGGCGAGCGAGGCGTTTGCGAGCACAAAGGCGACGTTTCCGCATGAGGCGGCTTGCCTCTCGTTTTCACTGTTTTCCATGGACGCAGCGGCCGCCGGAACGAACATTGACAGCTTGCGCAGGGGCTGCTCGACCTCGAAAACGTGCAAAAAGGCGGCAGCGCCGCGCGCAGAGACCATGACCTGGACGCGGAGCGTCGTCGCAATATTTTTCAGCGGCCGCAGGGGCACGCAGAGGCGGGCGCCGGGCTGTCCAGCATCCGCTGCTGGCATGCTGCTGACGCACTCGCCCTCCGCAAAGAGACCGGCGTCCATGGCGAAGACGAGCACGCTGTGGACGAGGCAGCCCTCCGTGGCTTGCACGATGAGATCGAGGCAGCCGGCACGGGCGTTTTGCGCGAGATCGATGTCCACGTGCGCCCCCGCCGGCAGGGCTCCGACTGACTCCTGAGTATCGCCTGCTTTTACGTGCTGCAAGCTGTCCTCGAGCGAGCGCAGCTCCATGGTCTTGAGCGTCAGCTGCTCCTGCAGCATGGCCAGCTCCGCGCTTCGCGGCCCCGCGGCTCGGCCCTGGAATTCGGAGACCAGGATAGCGTCGTCTTCAGCGTCGTCGTCCTGGCCAACAGAGGCATCAAAGTCGCCCCGCAGCGCGCGCATGACCTCGTCACCAGAGTACCGGCCAGCCGCCAAGCCTCCCATGCCCGTGTCGCCGGCGCCAACATCAAAGCCAAGGCCTCCTGCGCCCGCACCGACGCCGTCCGGACCGGGCCCGTCGTAGCCACGGACCTCGCCATCGAGTGTGCAGCAAACGAGTTCGTCCTTGCCGGTACCGCGAAAGTCGCCCTTGAAGAGCGCAGACACGGACGACCCCAGTGTCTCGCGGTAGACGACCTGGCCGTCCTCCTCGCGCCGCGCCTCGAGTTTGCCGTTCGACCACCCAGAGACGACCTCTTCGACACCATCTCCATCCAGGTCGTAGGCCACTATCGCCTGCACATCATCCTTGGCCTTGACGCGCCACACGCGCGTCTTGCCGTCGTAGACGCCAATGGTCCCGTTGCGTAGCCCATACGCAAAGCGCGAGCTGTGGGGTTCGGTGGTCTCGAGCGGGCAGAGGCGCAGGACGCTCTCGGTTTCTGTAACCTCGAAGAGGCTTTGCTCGTTCTGAAAGGCACGGATCTCAAAGTCATCACTGCCTACGACGAGCTCGTCCTTGCCGTCACGGTCCACGTCTGCAAAGATCATAGAGGTCGCGCAGCCGCCGACGACTGTCCAGAACTGCTCGGTGCCGGCTTGATCGAAGCCCTGCAGTGAGCAGTCCCCGCCCACAAAGACCATGCTTTGCTTCTGACCGTGCAGCTTGCCAAAGCGCAGGGACCGCACGCCCTCTGGAATCTCGACGAAAAACTTGTCTGAGTTGTCGTGCACATCATATGCGAGCAGACTGCTCGTCGAGCCGACGAGCAGGGAGTCCCTGTTTTCTCCGTCAAAGCGACCGCAGCTGAGCGCGCTCACCTGGCGGTTCAGGTTGAGAAAGCGCGCGCCATCGCTTCCGGCTGGGCCGTGGAGCAGAACTCGGTTCCCGCTGGTCGCGATGGCGAGTGTCGCAGGCCTCGGCTTCTGGTCATCTCCTTCGGCGGGGCTCGAGCCGCGGTGGTCGTCCTCGTCGAAGTGGCCCAGGCACACGAGCCCGGGCTGGATTTGCGTGCCGACCTTGGTGCGGAAGCTCGGCGCCAGCATCTCGGCAGTCTTCTGGCCCCGCGAGCGAGCTTTTCGCGCGCGAGGCTCGCTCGCGGCAGCTCCGGCTTCGCGCCCCGCGCGGCCGGGCCTGCGAGCGCGTGCTAGTACGCGGCGGCCGCGCGCCGCGTCGTCTTCGCGCGCTCCTCCTCCGGGTCCGGGTCCTCAGGAGTTCCGCACTGCGGCGCGGGGCGGGCGTCCGCGGGGTTCGCGCGCAGGGGCCGCGGGGCGGAGCGCGGCGGAGCGCGGCGGAGCGCGGCGGAGCGCGGCGGAGTGGAATTGGTCGCGGGACCCCAAGCGCTTGAGGCCGTTGAAAACGGGGCCGCCGCCGGCAGGGGGGCACGGTGCGCGGCGCCGCGCGCGTGGCGCCCGGCGGCGGTGAGGCGGGCCGCGGCCGCCGCCAGCGAGGACGCGCAGCGTGCCCCCCCTCGCGGCGGCCTCTCGTTCCCGACCCAAGCCAGACCTGAGACCCCGGACCCCGGCTTTGAAAGACGATGGCGACCGCGCGCGCGGAGACCGACGCCGCGGAGACGTTCGACGTCGTCGTCGTGGGCGCCGGCCTCGCGGGCCTCGCGTGCGCCGACAGACTCGCGCGGGATGATGGAGAGGCGGATGGGGATGGCGCCGCCGGGGCCGCGGACCGCCGCGTCCTCGTGCTCGAGGCCAGCGACCGCGTAGGCGGCCGCGTGCGGCCCGTCAAGGGCGTCGACGGCTTCCCCGAGGACCTCGAGTTCGACCTCGGCGCAGAATTCGTGCACGGCGACGGGACGGTGCTGCACGAAATCGCGAGGGAGGAGGACTGGACGCTGCGGCAGATCTTCATCTGGGCGCACGGCGACGGCGGGCCCGCGGAGGAGGAGGCGCCCGATGGCGGCGCAGGGTACTATTACGATGGCCTGGAGCGCAAGCTGATGCGCTTCGACGCCCTCGACGACGACTTCGAGCACCTCTCCGATGTGCTCGACCACCTGGGCGAAGACGGCGAGGCCCACGCCACGGACGGCGGGCAGTCGATGAGCACCGCCGAGAGGCGCACGAACCTGAAGCAGCACCTCTTCAAGGAAGGCGTGTCGAGGCGCGCGATCGCAATGGCGGAGGCCGGCTACGCCAACACGCTCGGAGCTTCGTTGGAGCATCTCTCGCTCGGGCTGACGCGCCGCATCGAGTTCTTGTGGGACAATGACGGCGGAGACGTGGATTTCCGTATCGTGCCTTCGACCCGGCTGCTTCTGGAGCGTCTGCAGAGACGCCTCCGCGCGCAGTCCAATATGACGGTGTGCTTGGGCAGCCCGGTCTCGTGCATCAAGGCAGTACCCGGCCAGGATCACCTCGAGGTAGAGTTCGAGGACGGAAGCGGTGCCGAGGGCGCGACAGCGCCAAGCACGGAAACGGTACCAGCAGATGCGGCGGCGGCAGCGACAGCAGAGAACAAGAAAAGATTGGTTCATGCGCGGCACGTAGTGGTCACTGTGCCAATTCCTATTTTACAGAACCAGATCGATGGCGAGGGCATTTCCTTTGTGCCACCGCTTCCGCACGATAAGCGCGACGCCATCAATGCCTTGTGCGTGCGCGGAGCTATGAAGATCGTGGCACGATTCCGGGAAAAGTTCTGGCCGGACGACATGCACGGCATGGTTTGTGCAGACTGCCACGTGCCGGAGTTCTGGGCGCACGGCGCCGGCGCGCTCGTCGACGCCGACGGCAAGCCGCGCGCAGGCTCGGGAGCAGCGACCGAGGAGGAGCCCTGCCATGTGCTTGTGGGCTTTGCCATGGCGGGTGCGGCCGCAAACCTCGCTAGCTTTAAGGAAACGCAGGTGCTGGAGATTTTCGTGCGCCAACTCGACGAGATCTTTGGCGAGGCGCGTGCGACCGAGAGCTTTCGGAACGGCTTTGTGCTCGACTGGGCACAGCAACCCTTTATCCGGGGCGGGTACTCTTTCCCTAGCATTCATGAAGAGGTTGACTCGCGGGCCCTCGTCGCGCGGGCCGAATACGAGAATCGGCTACATTTTGCTGGCGAAGCCACGGATGCCACAGAGTCTTACATGACGATGCATGCGGCCATGCGAACGGGCCTGCGCGCCGCACAAGAGGCTTTGGAGTACGATCGCTCGAGCTGAGCGCACCTCGCCACTCAGGCATTCGAGGAGGAGGAACTGACGGAGGAGTCAGAGCCCAGAGAGTTCTCGCTGGAGCGGGAGTTGATCCGGGCACGCTTTTGACTCGCGCGTGCATCCGCAAGCGCAGCCATCGCGGCATGACTGCCGTAGGTCGCGCGCTTGTTCGTGGACCGGCCCAAGTAAGCCAGGCGATCGCGCGCTCGCTGCCTTGCGCGCCGAGCGCCCGCAGATTCTTTGTGCTCGCCAAACCGAATGTCGGTCTCCTGCTCGTTCTCGATCTCGTTTTCATCGTCAACGTCGCCTTCGTAAGCAGGAAGGTATTCTTCATTTTCTTCCTCTTCCTCCTCCTCCTCCTCCTCCTCCTCGTCCTCCTCGTTGTTTCTTCTGCTGTGATAGGCCGGAGCACGCCGGCGCTGTTGCTGTTGTTGCTGCTGCTCCTGGCCGTCTTCATCATCACTGCTGTCCAAAATGATGACTTCCGCCTCGGCTGCTCGCTGATTCGCCTGTCCGGTGGCTCGCCGGTTGGCCCGCTCGGCCGCTCGATGACTAGTCGCCTGTCCGGCTGCTCGCTGATCGGCCTGTCCGTTCACTTGCCCGTTCGCTCGTGGAGACGCTCGCGCGGGGCGAGCGGGCTGCTTGCCTGCCTGCTCATGTGCCTGGGGCGAGCGGGATGATGATGATGATGATGATGAGCCGGATGCGGCCCTCGACTTGCGTTTGGCGCCTCGCAGGTTCGGACCTGCGGCGGCGGAGGCCTCCGCTTCCGCAACTTCGGTGTCGAATTCGGTCTGGAGCTTTTGGGCAATCTCCCAGTCCCGGATGCGATTGGCGATGAGATCGGCCTCGTCGTTCAGACCGCTGCTGCGCAGAAAGGCTTCGAGCTTGCGCTCGTTCTCCATGTTCTCGGCCTCAACGGTGGCGCTATGCATGGCCTGGAGCCTTTTCAGCTCTCCCTCGAGCTCTCCTTTTTCGGGAGCGATGATTCTGCGTTGCGAGATCTCCTCGTCCGGGTTGCAGCTCTCTCCATTCATGTTAGCCTTGAGTTCGCGAGTATACTTGCTCTGAATGTGGCGCCAGAGCTCATCGTGCACGAAGGCCTTCATGCCACCGACACGGCGGACGAGGCCGCGCGTGATGGGCGTGGAGCATATGGGGCACTTGCTCCCGTGATTTTCGTAGTACTCCTCCCACTCCTTGAAGCAGATCGGCGTCTGGATGCGGCATCTGCAGGGCAGCGCGACGGGCTCCACGGGGATGTCCTGGCAAATGAGGCACCTGGGCTTCTCCTTGGTGTTCACCGGGTCAAACCTGAGCGAGGCGTCCTTGCGCTTGCTCTTGACGTAGTTCTCGTTGTCGTTGCTGTCGTTATCCGAGTCCGAGCGCCACCGCTTGGCCTCCGCGGCAACCTTCGCGCGCGGCGGCGCGGCGGCGCGGCTGCTGCTGCTGCTGCTGCTGCTGCTGCTCATGGTCCCTCGCGGCCGCGCCTCCACGCGCGCGGGGGGCTCGCCTGGCGTCTGCCCTGCCGCTGCTCGAGGCGCCGCGATGGACGGACGACGGCGGCCAGGCCCTCCGCCTCGCAACGGCTGCACGCGCCCGCGCCGCGGCGCTCGCTCGGCCTCGCGCGCGCGGGGGGACGGGAGGGGCGGCCGCTCGCCGGCCCGGAGCGGGGCTGCGCGCGCGCTCGGTGCCGCGAGGGTCGCGGGCGCGGCGCGAATCTGGGTTTGCAGTTAGGTCAGGTTGGTACACGCCGCTGCCGTAGAATAGCCTCGTCGACACCATCAGCATCAGCATCAGCATCAGCATCAGCATCAGCATCAAGACCAAGACCAAGATCAAGATCAAGATCAAGATCAAGATCAAGATCAAGATCAGGACCAACCATCAACCATCAACCACCGAGGCTGCGACAGCGATCGTTACGCTCGTGACGATCGCGATGACCAGGAGCATGATCGCGGTGTCGACCACGATATCGACCACGGCGCGACATCGACGTATGCGACGGACGGACGTCCGTCGCGGGTCGATCGATCGTCGGAGGCCTCGAGGGGACGAGCAGGAATGGATCTTGGCTTTTATTTTGCTAGGAAACGTTCCCGGGGAGTCGGAGTACGCCCTTGACACCGGCATTACGTACCCGTATCCGTAACCGACGAGAGCGAGCCTCTCATGATGATCGAATAAAAATGGATGGGTTTCTGGTGGAGAGAGCGATGCCGGGCACGCTAAAGCTCGCGACGTGCTCGAAATGTGTACGAAGAGGTACGTATCGTGAAGTGAAAACTATCAGCGTAGCGCTGCCGTATTAGACGAGATCGCTCCAACCAACCGAACCCCGCGCGGTCAGCGCTGCGCCAAGTCGATGTTACGTAGTACCAGGTCGAGGAGCTGTTCATGCTGATAAGAGTGGTATGCATGCATGGTAGCAAGAGTTCATCTTCATTTGTGGGCTACTGCGATCCATGGCACGAACCTGCCGAGTCAATCTCTGTCGACGCGGCTGCCTGCGAGATCCAGAATGGAATCACGCGCAGACGTCAAACAGTATCGTGTAAGAAAAAGTTTGGTTTCCTTGATACCGGAAGGAGAAGAGCCCGCGTCTAGTCGAGCTTGACGAGCTCGTAGATCTTGTAGATAAACCTGCGCGAGGCAAAGTAGCCAATGACGCCGGTGGCCAGGAAGAAGAGGAGCGAAATGATGGCCATGTAGCCAAAGTAGAGGATGGCACTGACCAGGAGATCCATCTTGAGGCGGCTCGAGAAGTAAAAGACGCTGTAGAGGAAGAGGTAGAGCGCGGAGGAGCCCGAGGTGAAGAAGGCCCGCCAGCGCCAGCGGTAGTCCTCGCCGCAGAGCGCAAAGTAGGTGAGCACAACGGTGATCTCGGCGCAGGTGACGATGAGGATGAGAAAGACGATAAAGAGAAAGCCGAAGAGGCTGAAGAACTGGTCGAGCCAGAGCGAGGACAGAACGAAGAAGAGCTCCACGAAGATGGCACCAAAGGGGAGAATGCCGCCAATGAGCACCGTCAGGACGGGGTTCATGAACCAGGGCTGCTCTGGGATGGCGCGCGGGATGTCCTGCGTGACGACAGGGGGCTTCTCCAGGTCCTTCTTGTAGCCGAGGTAGGCGCCAAAGAAGGTGAGGGGCACGCTAATGCAAAAGTAGAGGAGGAGCACGGCCACGATGGAGCCGAAAGGCACGGCAGTGGTGGATCCCTCGGCCCAGACGACCAAGTTGAGCACGAAAAGGGTGGCGCTGATAACACCCGGGTACAGAGTGGCGGTAAGGAGAGTGCAGCGCTGCCACTGGAGGCCGGCGAACTCCTTGTACGTGCGAGCCGAAAAGTACCCGGCGCCAATGCCCATAAAGATGAAGAGGAGCAGGAGGCCGGTCATGAGCGATCCGCGGTATGCCGGGCTGAGGAATCCGACGGCGGCAAACACAATCGTGGCAATAGCCATGCCGAGGACCTGGACGCCGGTACCGACGGTGACGGAGAAGAGCATGGGGGCGGAGGGCGGGCGCAGAACGTCGCCGTGCACGAGCTTCCAGCCGCTCTCGTCGCGCTCCTCCATACGCTCCTCCTCGGTGGGAACACGGTTGTAGCGCGAGAGGTCGCGGTAGACGGTGCGCATGAGGATCATGGCGACCATGCCGGTGAGGAAGACGTCGATAAGCAAGGAGTTGATGATGGAGAACCAGTGCACCTCCTCGCTCCGCTTGTTCTTGGAGGTCAGGTAGACGTCCCAGCGCGAGGCCCACTTGACGTTGGACTGTTCCCACCTGACGCTGTAAGACCAGACAACCTCGGTGGTACCCTTCTTCTTCTCGTCGAGAATGAGGCCGTACTTGGTGTCCTTGCGCGCGGCGGCGCCAAGATCGCAGTTGTCGAACTGCTCCTTGATACGGCCGTCGCCAGAGAGCTGGTGCTTGACCGAGTACGGCTCGGCAAAGGCGCCGACGATGCGGCCCGGGAGCTCGCTGAAGCTAGCCTGGTCCTGGTTAGCGGCGAGCTCAAAGTCGGGGATGTGGTACTGGAGGACAATGTTGACGTGGTTGTTGAGGAAGTACTGGTGGGCGGTGTCAGCCTTGGAGGCGATCATGACTCCGCCCAGGGGGAATCCGTGCGAGTAGTATTGAAGCTGCTTGGTGTGGTCCTCGTTGTAGGTGCGGTACGCTACGGGGAGGTTGTCGACAATCCAGTTGACGAGGTACTGCTCCTCGATCTTCTCAACAAAGGCGGCTACCTCGTTTTGAGTGTACTCCTTCTTGCAGAGCATGACGGGGCACTTCTTCTCCTCGTACATTTTGAGTTCGTAGGGCGAGTTTTGCACAAGGTTACCAGTGAGGTGCTCACCGAGGTTTTCGGGGGCATCCCTGACACCTCCTTCGGGCTCGCAGTGCGGAAGCGAGTAAAAGCTGTAGTCCAGGTGCGTGCGCATGCTCGTCATGGCGTTCACCTTGAGAGCCACCTCCTCCCCCTCCTTGTACTCACGCGGGGCCACGCCCGGGAGGTAGAAGCCATCCGCGCTGGCGATAATTGTCGCCAGGACGACGGCTGCCTGCACAAGGTGCTGCATCTTCCTTGGATCCTGCTGCTGCTGCTGCTTTCGCTGTTATCCACGCGCGGCCTCGTCAGTTTCCGGCCGGGATCCCTTTCGCGCATCATCCCCGCCCCCCCGCCCCAGACCCCCAAGCAGGCACGCGAGCACGCAAGTCGCGCGCCAACCTGGCCGTGGCGTCGATCGCTCACGAAACCGAAGCCGGTGGCGCTCGCTACTATCGACATTCGCTATAACCCACTATCCTGCCCCGATAACCGATAGTGTGCGCCGCTCTCGACAACAGCGATCGATCGAACGTCGACGTCCCAACCGACCGACCCTCCGCCCCGGCAGCCCCCGCTCGCGGCGCTCGCCAGCCCTGGTAGGCGGGCTCCGCGGGCTGCGAGACCGCGCGTTGACGTGCCCCCGCGCGTCGCGTCGGCGTCCGCGCGGGCGGGCGGGCGTGCCACCCACGTCCCTCGAATCCTGCCGTCTGAACCAACATCTCTTCGACGATGACGGCCGTGCTGCTGCTCCACGTACC
>KQ758850.1:7879479-7892560 GCA_001462505.1 Aurantiochytrium sp. T66
ATCGACGACGACGACGACAGGGACGAGCAGCAGGACCTTTCGCGGGCGGTCTGAGCCCCGAGCTGGCACGGCGCAGCTGCCCGACGAGGTCGAGGTCGAGGTCGAGGACGAGGTCGACGGCTGCGCGAAGGGCGGCAAATACAAGGCACTCGCCGTCCGGCATAAAGCTGACGGGCCTCGCGAACGACGATAATGCCGCGGCGCGCCTCGTCGAGATCGAGCAGGGTGCAAAAGAGCCTCAAAGAGGCCGACTCGGACTCGGACGTGGACTTTGAAGATGCAGAGGAGGCCGCCCCGCGATCGCGGAGCCGTGGGCCCGCGCGGGCGTCCAGATCGCGCAAGGCGCGGCCCTCGGCGCCGCTAGTGGCGGATAGCAGCGACGAGGACGCCGCCGGTGTCCTGGACGACGACGACAGCGGCGACGACGGAAAAGTGGCCAAAGGGCGGAAAGCAGGCCGCAGGGGCGCCGCCCGAGGCCGCGCAACCAGCAGTCGCCCAGCACGCAAGAGCCGCGCCAGGAAAAGTCTCAAGGAGGACAGCGACGAGGACGAGGTCGAAGAGCTCGGCGACGAGGACGTTGAAGAGATCCTTGAAGACGACGATGATGACGACGACGACGACGAGGAAGCAAGGTCGAAGCCAGCGCGGCGCGGCAGGCCCAAGAGAAAGCTGAAAAAGGGAGCTGGGAAGAGGGCCTCTTCGCGGACGCAGGAGGACGACGACCGCAGAGTCGCGGAGCGCCTCGCCACCATGCACGCGCGCAACCAGCCGCAGCGCACCTCGCGGGTGCGCAAGTCGTACGTAGAGGCCGACGAAGACGACGAGGACATTCTCGAGGACGATGAGATCGAGCTGGCCAAGAATCGTAAATCGTATGCCGAGCCTGACGAGGACGAGTTTGACGACGAGTCCGAGAGCGATGTCGACGAAGACAGCGGCGCCGCGGCGCGGCGGTCCAACAAGAAAAAGTCGAGCGTGCCCAAGCCCCGCGGCGAACAGGTCTCGTTCACGCCGCAGTTCCCCGACGCGCTCGAGGTCGACAAGGTGCTGGGCGTGCGGGAAAAGGACGGCATGAGGCAGTTCCTGATCAAGTTCAAGGGGTACTCGTACCTGCACACCGAGTGGAGGAGCAGCGCAACGATCAAGAAGAAGCGCATCGAGAAGTTCCTCGCTTCTCCCGCGGCGTCCATGACGGCGTTTGTGGACGAGGACGAGGACGCCGAGCCGTCATACTTTAGCGCCGACTTTACCGCCGTGCACCGCATCCTGGCGTACTACGAGGTCGACGTTAAGCCCGACGAGGGCTCGCCGTTTGGATTCCCCTTTGAGGAAGGGAGCGAGCCCCGCACGGGGGATGATGGGCGGCCGCTGACGCGCTACTCGTACGTGCTGGTCAAGTGGAGCTCGCTGCCGTACACGGAAAACACTTGGGAGCCGACGAGTGCGATCGACGACGCTGTGCTCAAGCAAAAGCTCGCCGAGTTCCGCAAGTTCGACGACATCGACTACAAGGAGGCTAAGCATCGGTACGCGCCCATGCGCCAGGAGGTGCGACGCAGCGAAAAGTTCGTCCACCTCGATGGGTCGACCGAGTTCGAAGGCCTCGACGGCAACGGCGGCCTGCACCTGCGCGACTACCAGGTGAGCGGCGTGAATTGGATGCTGCTCAACTGGAACGTTGGCCGCGCGGGCTGCCTCCTGGCAGACGAGATGGGCCTGGGCAAGACCATCCAGGTGGTCGGCCTCGTGGAGGCCCTGTACAGCGGGCGCTTTTTGCCGCGTTCGCTTCCAGCCAAGGAGACGCGCTGGATGCGCACGCGCGGGCCGCACCTTATCGTGGTCCCGCTTTCGTGCGTTTTCCAGTGGGAGCGCGAGTTTGCGACCTGGACCAAGCTCAACGCGGTCATCTTCCATGGCGTGGCCGAGAGCCGCGAGCTCATCAAGACGTACGAGTTCTTTTTCCGCAACGCGGCCGCCTGGAAGGGCCAGGACTGCGGCCGCAAGTACGACAAGGAGTACACGCGCTTTGACGTGCTCATCACCACCTACGAGATCGCGACGCGCGACGCGGCCTTTTTGCGAAAGTTCCCGTGGCGCTGCATCGTGGTGGACGAGGCGCACCGCCTCAAGAACTGGCAGTCCAAGCTCGCGGTCGAGCTCGGCCAATACGAGCGCGACTTTACCGTGCTTCTCACGGGCACGCCGATCCAGAACAATACCGAGGAGCTCTGGGCGCTCTTTCACTTTCTCACGACGCGGCACCGCGGCCATCCGCTCAGCGTCAAGGCCAAAAAGGCCGCCAAGAAGCAGGGCGCCAAGGCAAAGCGCAAGCGCTTGCGCAAGGCCGACAGCGACGACGAAGTCGGCGACAACGACATGGACGAGGATGATGAAGACGAGGACGAGGACGAGGACGACGACACGGAGAGCGTCGAAGGCTTTTGGTTCCGCGCCGAGAACAGGGAGAAGTTCATGGCCGAGTTCGGCGATATTACTAACCACCAGCAGGCGACCAAGCTCCACAAGCTGCTGCGGCCGTTCCTGCTGCGGCGCATCAAGGAGGACGTGGGCAAGCAGATGCCGCCCAAGGTGGAGACGATTGTCGAGGTGGAGCTCACGTCGGAGCAGAAAAAATACTATCGGAGTATTTACGAGCGCAACACCAAGTTCCTCTTCCGCGGCGGGAATGCCAAGAACGGCCCGTCGCTCATGAACGTCATGATGGAGCTGCGCAAGTGCTGCAACCACCCTTTTCTGATCCGGGGCGCCGAGGAGCGAATCCTGGACGACGTCATGGGCACGACGACTGCGGGCGCCGAAGAGACGGCGCTCAAGCGCAAGCGAGACCTCGAGATGAACCGGCTGCTCGTGGAGGCCTCGGGCAAGCTCGTTCTGCTCGACAAGCTCTTGCCCAAGCTCAAGGACGGCGATCACCGCGTGCTTATCTTCTCGCAAATGACGCGCATGCTCGACATCCTCGAGGACTATCTGCGCATGCGGGGATTTCTGTACGAGCGCATGGACGGCCAAATCACCGGCATGGTGCGACAGGCTGCAATCGACCGGTTCTCGGCGCCCGGGTCGAACCGCTTCGTCATGCTGCTCTCGACGCGCGCCGGCGGTCTCGGTCTCAACCTGGCGTGCGCCGACACGGTCATCATTTACGACTCTGACTGGAACCCGCAAAACGACATGCAGGCGCAGGCGCGCTCGCACCGCATCGGGCAGACCAAGCCGGTGAAGATTTACCGGCTGCTCACGCGCAAAACCTACGAGATGGCCATGTTCGACGCGGCCTCGATGAAGCTCGGCCTCGACCGCGCCATGCTGTCGGTGGACGACGCCAAGGGCACCAAGCCGAGCTTGTCGGCGGCCGAGGTGGACCGCGTGCTCAAGCACGGCGCGTACGCGGCCTTTGCGGAGAGCGAGGAGGACTCGAAGGAGGCGAGCCGCAAGTTCCTCGAGGCCGACATCGACGAGATTCTCGACAAGTCCACGCACGTGGTCAACCACTCGGAGGAGAGCGAAAAGAAAAAGTCGGCCCTGTCTGGGTTCTCGACGGCTGTCTTTGTCAACCCGAAGCAGCCGGATGGCAACGTGAATGTGGACGACCCCGAGTTCTGGACCAAGGTGGCCGGGTTCGAGCGGCCCGAGATGGACGTCGACCTCGGGATCGGCGACTACGAGACGGAGATGCTCATCATGTCGGGCCGCAAGCGCAACCGCAAGGCCGTCCAGCGCATGGGCATGGTGAGCGGCAGCGGCCACGGGGACCCGGAGGATCTGGGCGGCGACAGCGGCCTCGACGACGACGAGGACGAGGACGGGCTCTACGCGGTCAAAAAGCGCAAAACCAACAAGGAGCTCAAGGCCGAGCGCAAGCGCGAGCGCGAGCTCGAGCGCGAGCGCCGCAAGGCGGAAAAGTTTAAGGCTCGCCTGGCGCGACAGCAGCAGCGCGCGGCGACATCGGGCCTGCGGGCGCGGGCGCCGAGCACCTGGTCATCGCATGCGCGGAACAAGCTTCTCCGCGGCCTGCAGCGCTTTGGCTGGGGCCGGTGGTTCGACATTCGCAGGAGCGAGCAGCTCGACTCTTTCGGGGACGAGTACCGCATCATGCGCTTTTCTTGCGTGCTCGTGCGCGTGCTCCACCGCTATGCCAAGCACGACTTTGACAACGCGATCTCGGCGCCGAGCTCGCTGGGGCTCCCTTACCACCCGGACCGGACCGCTCGCGCCGTCGTGGAAGAAGCAGAGGAGGCCATGATCGGCGCGGACGAGATCGAGGCGGCGCGCAAGCTCCTGAGCAAGGCGGCGTTCTTATCGACCATGCTTGCCGGCGATGCCAAGCGATTTCTGCAGCGCGTCGAGATGCTGCACCACATCCACGCCGTGACTAGCACAGCTGAGCAAGCCGCCGACGAGACCATGCTGGAAGCGGTCAGGATCCACGACATGCCCGTGCTGCAGGTCGCTGGCCGCGGGCCCAACTTTGTTCCGGGGTCCATGTTGTATTGCGTGCGCATCCCCGCGTCGGTGCGCTCCGGCATTGCGATCGGCGCCATCGTCGACGACAAGGACCCCGCGCGGTCTGTGCAGTGGGTGGTGAACGGCCTGGTTGCTGGGTCCGCCGCAGACAAGACTGGCTTTCTCTGCAGAGGCGACGTTCTCGTCGCGCTCAATGGGTTCCCGGCCTCGAGCTTTGACACCGTGCGGCGTCTCGTGGAGGCCATGTACTCTCCGCATACAGTGTCCATTGACAAGTCGTCCGTGGAGCTCGGACCGCAGCGGAGAAAGTACCGAAGCGATGCGAGTACAATGAGCTCCCCTGACGACGCCAAAAAGCTCGGTGCTGGCGGCGGCGGCGGCGGCGCGAGTGCGGCTCCAGCCACCGCGACCTCCACGGACGCCCTCGCCAACACGGTGGACCTGGCCAAGGCGGAAGACGGCGGCGGCGGCGGCGGCGACGACGACGACGACGACGGGGATAGCTACCTGCTCTTTATGAGCCGTCCGGGCGCGGGGCAGGCGAGAACGCCGCGCCAGACGGACCCTCGACACCCTACGCCGCCGGCGGACGCGCCGCTCGAAGTCAAGGTCGTGGACTACTTTGGTGCCGGCGAGCCGGATGCAAATATGCCTGTCGCCCAGGTACTGGAGTGGATCGCCCCTGCTGCCGCCGGGCGCGAGAACCTCGAGCCTCTCGGTCGCTACCTGCGCTCGGAGAAGTGCGCCGCGGACGCTGCCGTGGTGAGCAACGCCTTGGATCGACTCAAGTCTTCTCTGGGCGAAAACGCTTCCAGCGACGCGACAGCCAAGGCTCCCGAAGGAGGAAGCGCGACCCTGCCCTTGTCGTCGGGGGAGATTGAGATTGAACAGATGGTTGTCGCCGTTCAAGCGGGCGAGCTGCACCGGCTCGAGATTCTGAGCACGCCGGACATTTCGCAGGTCGCCAAGCTCTCGTTGATGGACAAGCACCCGTGGACGCGGGAGATGGACATGCACCTGGTGCTCGGCATCAACCGGCACGGCCTGGGCGCCGAGGAGCTGCAATTCATCGCGGCCGATCCCGGGTTCATCTTTGCCCAGATTATCGGCGTCGATCGTGCGAGGTCGATGCTGCAGGCGCGCTTGGACGCGATGCAGAGCCGCGAGGACGAGCGCAAGGCCCGCAGCCGCGACCAGCAGCGGCGGCGCCTGGAGCGCAAGAAGGAGATGGACCAGGCGCTCGCGAATGGCGGGACAGACGCGACTGCCGCCAACTCGTCGGCCGCGGCCGCCGCCGCTGGGGCCGCCGCTCCGGGCGCCCCGGCCGCCGGCGAGGCCGCCGGAAGTGCCGCCGCCGGGGACGATCGCTCGTCGACGCCGGTGCCCACCCCTGCGTCGGAGCTCCCGCTCCCTGTGGGCCCGGCCTCGTTTCTGCCGCCGTACACCCAGCTGCTCGCGTATGTGGACCAGGTCCTGTACCGCAACGTGCGGGCAAGTATGGAGGAAGACAACGCGATCGAGACCCCTGCTGCAGCTAGCAGCAGCGCGCCAGCGGCCGGGTGAACCGGCAGCCGGCAAGCTAAACCTATCGATCATCGTCATTCATCATCATCATTACTGTATTGAACATCTGCAAAGCGTGCCGATCATCGGGCTTGCTCACCGAGGTCATGGCGCCGACTTGCGTCATGGATAGGAATAGATTTCGCCCGCGGAATCGAAGCTTCGGCGCGGGAGAAAGAATAATGGCCGAGTCGAGTCGAGTCGAGTCAGCCCTGAGGGTCTTGCGCGGGCGGCCGAGGATCGGCGTCTACCAGGATGTGCCGATGCCGCTAATACTCCAGACGACGACTTTGCCGTCGAGGCCGCAGGTGACGGCGTTGGGGCCCTGCACGTCGACGTCGTAGAGCGCCTTGTCGCCGTGCTTGAACTCGCGGAGGACCTTGAAGTCGTCGGAGGGGTCGCGAATGCGCAGGACCCCGTCGGAGCAGGCGCAAAAAATGTAGCCAAAATCGGTCTTGAGCGCGTTGATGTGGAAGGGCTCGTGGAGGTGGCCGCGGGGCGCGCCTGTGTCGGCGTCCCAAACGTGGACGACGCCGTCGGAGAAGCGGTGGTCGAGGTTCGACGTGGAAAAGACGCGCTTTCCAGAGACCATGATGCAGGAGATGGTCTTGCCGATGTGGGGCTCGCTGCCGATCCGGTGAAGGAGGAGGCCGGACGAGAGCTCCCAAATGAAGACCTCGCCGCGCGCCGAGCCGGTGGCGAGAATGTCGCCTTCAAAGTGGAGGCACGATACACCGCCGGTGTGGACGCGCTCGGAGACCCATGCGGTCTGCAGGGAAGGGTAGTTCCAGACGCGGACGGTGGAGTCGTACGAGCCGGTGACGATGTAGGCGTCCGATACCTGGATGCGGTGCACGTCGTGGCGGTGGCCGTAGAGCTTGCGGCTGAGCGTGGAGCTGGGCCAGTGCCAGACGCCGACAAAGTCCTTGGAGCACGAGATGAGGATCTCTTTACTGACCATGGCGACACGATACACGGGGGAGGTGTGTCCGACGAGCTCCCTCTTCTCGTTCTCCTTGTGCACGAACCAAATTTTAATGGTGGAGTCCTCTGAGCAGGTGACGGCGACGCGGCCGTCGAACCACACGCCAAACACGGACCCCCCGTGCGAGGCGATTTGCTTTGTGAACGCAGGGCGCCCGACCTCGCCGAGGTTTCTCTCCTCGGCAAGGTCGATCATGCGCAGGGTGCGGTCCCAGGAGGCGGACACGATGGTGTCCTGGCGGATGCGCACGTGGCGCACGCGGTCCTTGTGGCCGTTGTACTCTCGCTTCTTGACCTCGCTGACGCGCCACCCGAGCTTGCTCTGCTCCTGAAGCAGGCAGAGTCCGCGCCAGGTCTTGCCGTGCATCTCGAGGTTCCTCATGAAGGACGACGACGCGTGGAGCCGCGTGAACTCGGACTGCCAGATGCAGTCCACGGAGTGCTTGCAGCACCTCCTGCGCCAGAACCCGGACGCGCAGCTCGCGCGCGCCAGCGAGCGCAGGTCGAGATACCACAGAATGTCGCGGCAGATGCCGCTCGGCATGATGCGTGTATCCAGGAAGTCTACCGTGGGCACGGTGCTCGGCGCGCGCGGCCTGTTCGCGCGGCCCTCGCCGCTGCGGCTGCCGCCGCTGCCGCCGGCGGCGTAGTAGTAGGCGGACCGGAGGCCCTCGCCGTCCTCGCCGGCGTCGTCCTCGCCGAGCACGGCCACCTGGAGATTCTGCAGCAGGATCTCGAGCCTCCCGCCGCCGGCGGCGCTTCCTCCTCCTCCTCCTCCTCCTCCTCCTCCTCCTACGCCGCCGTCGCGCGCCCGCGTCGCGAGCGCGAGCGCCACGAGGGCCTGCTCGCGCGCGGCGGGCGCCATGGCCATGAAATCCCTGGCCCACGCATCCGGCGACGGTGCGCCGCTGTCGCCGTCGCCGCCGCCGCCAGGCTGGTCTCCCGCGGCCGCGCCGCCGCCGCCGCCGCCGCGCGCGCCGCGCCCGGCCGCCATCGGCATCGCCGCGCGGACTCGATGGTCGAAGCGCGACTCGGAATGCATGTACATAGCACTGCCCCGCCAATGGGCTATAGCGCCCCCCGCAAGTAGGCTATAGCGCCACCGCACAGTTGGGAATGCCGCCGCCACAGTGGGCTATCCGGGGACCATTGCAAAGCACGAGCAGCACCGCCGCGAGGTTCTCGGAGGATAAGAACGCCGAGACGACCTTGAAGATGATCGTGAAGGGCTGCTTGTTGCCGATGAAGGAGGGATGGAGGTGATGATGATGATAATATCGGCCGAGTCTGCTTTCGAAGGGAACTGGGTTTGGGGGATTCTGGCGAAGATGGATGTTCGGGAGGATGGAAGAGATCATGGAGAGAATGTTTGCGAAAACGTCGAAGTCGTGGAGAGGAATAAGGGAGAGTAGCGGCACGGGACGCTGGGGTCGTGGAGATAGTGAGCGTTTTTGGCGAGATGCAGCAGAGCTCAATTCCAAGAAAAAGTCATTCCATGCACTGCATTGCCATGCTGCCTGCTATTATCCCTCCCCAGCGACGTTGGCGAGGAATACGTCGCCCCGACTCCGAGTCCCGAGACGGCGTGCCTTCCTGCAGGAGTTTGTACGTAGTTCGATCGATGGATGGCGACTTATTGCAATAGCTTTCGCCGGCTCGTCTCTTGGTGGTTCGAGAAGGCGTGACAACATGACCAATGACCACACCCTGCACGTGCCGCTCGTGGCTGAGGTTGTCCTGAGAATCGTCCCAGCCGCGGGCCCGTCGTCGCCCAGATTCCTTCCCCAAGCCAAGGAGGACCGGGTTCCCGCGATCGATCGATCGATCGAACTCAGCAAGCTCGGACGAGGGGTTTTCCGCCGGGCTTCGCGGAAGCGTCGCTCACGCGCACGCGAAGGAACATTTCCCGCCCTCCGTTGTTCTTGTGACTAGCGTGAAAACTTCTCGAGCGGCGCTTTGCCGGCGGCGCCCACCACAAAACCGCCTCAGGCTCACTTCGTATACTACGCTTACTTGCAAATCCTTGCAGGCAGGCGCAGCCGGACGAGAATCTTGGACGAGGCGATGTCTTCTTCGCCCTGGACGTCCTGGCGAGGCCGCCGAGCGTCCTGGCGAGGCCGTCGAGTCGCCTTCCCGTCTTTGGGTACGTACTACGGGTAGTACACGCTGGTTTTCATGGGGATTTCCCAGGTCGCCATCTAATCCACACGACTCTTGCCGTCTTCCACGGCGTCAACGCTCCACGCTGCACTCTCGATCAAGTCCATTTGGTACGTGCGTGACGCGTAGGCGCCTCCTTTGTGCTCGTCGACCTTTGTCACGACGACGATCTCCAGAGCCTCACCACGGGTGACTCATGTAGACTCCAGACTTGTTCTTTGTGTCGCCAAGCCGGAAAAGCGCAGCGCTGTGCGTCGCGGCAGCCCGGCCAAGGCCGCGGCTTCTCGGCGCTGGCGCTTTGCTTCTCTCGCGCGCGCCGCGCAGCTCGATCAAATTACCCCGAGTCCCTGGGAAAGCGCCGATTTTGCCGATTTTGCGTCTCGACTACAATCCAATCCAGAATCTTAATCCATCCGACGCCGCTCGCTCGACCCCCGGCCGGCGCAGCAGCAGCAGCAGCGGCAGCAGCAGCAGCAGCGCGAGGAGTCCTCGCCACGACAAGATGCTCGTCCCCATCGCGTGCCCGTCGCAGAACTATGCCTGGGGCAAGCCCGGCATGGAGAGCACGGTCGCGCAGCTGACGGAGGCGGCGGGCCACGAGGTCGACGAGAGCAAGCCGTACGCGGAGCTCTGGGTCGGCACGCACCCGAACGGCCCCGCCAAGGTCGACGGCGAGACGCTCGCCGACTTCCTCAAGGCGCACCCGGAGATGGTCAGCGCGGACAAGGCCCAGCAGGAGGACTGCGCGGAGAAGGGCCTCCCGTACCTGTTCAAGATCCTCAGCGTGAACAAGGCGCTCTCGATCCAGGCGCACCCGGACAAGAAGCTCGCGGAGAAGCTGCACGCGGAGCGCCCCGACGTGTACAAGGACCCCAACCACAAGCCGGAGATGGCCTGCGCCGTGACGGACTTTGAGGCGCTCTGCGGCTTCCTCCCGCTCAGCGAGACCGTGGGCAACATTCGCGAGACCCCAGAGCTCCAGGACCTGCTCGAGGCGTCCGAGGAGGCCAAGGCGCTGCTCAGCGACGAGGCCAAGCTCGGGTCGGTCGAGGAGGCCCAGCAGAAGGAGTCGCTCAAGATCCTCTTTAGCGCGCTCATGAACTCGGACGCCGACCTCGTGGCCAAGCAGACCGAGGCGCTCAAGAAGCGCCTCGAGGCTGACGCCGACAAGCTCGAGATGCCCAACAAGCTGGCCCTGCGCCTCGTCAACGACTACCCGGGCGACGTCGGCGTCTTTTGCGCCTACATTTTGTGTTACCGCGTGCTCGCGCCCGGCCAGGCCGTCTTTCTCGGCGCCAACGAGCCGCACGCCTACCTGGCGGGCGACTGCGCCGAGATCATGGCCTGCTCGGACAACGTCGTGCGCGCCGGCCTCACCCCGAAGCTGCGCGACACCCCGACGCTCTGCAGCATGCTCACCTACCGCCAGCCGAGCCACGAGGGCGCCGAGTTCCACCCGGGCAACATGCTCAGCGGCCGCGCCGCTGGCGACCACAGCGAGATTTACGCCCCGCCCGACCCGGCCGTCACCGAGTTCCAGATGGAGCGCGTCGTGCTCAAGTCCGCCGACGGCGCCTACTCGCTGGCTTCCTCCTCGTACGGCTCGGTCCTCCTCGTGCTCGAGGGCTCGGGTCTCGCCAAGGCCGAGGCCCCCGCCGGCGACGAGGATGCCGCCACCAAGAAGGCAAAACTCGAGACCGACCTCAAGCGCGGCGACATCTTCTTCCAGCCCTGCGGCTCCCCGCTCTCCATCGAGGCCAAGACCGACCTTATCGTCTTTCGCGCCTCGCTCAAGGGCGCTTTCTAATTGTAGAAGCTCTGTCCCGTTCCCATGAATCATGATCACGCCACAAACGAATTTTACTAGCCTAGATAGATCGCCGAGACCTCGCTGCTGTGATGCATGTTGGCCCTCTGTTGGTACAGGACGGCTTGGTTGCTCACTTGCAGATCAGCACTACGTTGGTGACGTCTCAGGACCATTGATGAGCGCTCGCGCCGGATGTCCTCGTCTGCGCTTGCGGAGCGGACCATCTTGCGCTCGAGCTGTTCGAGTGAATCTTCGTGGCGCCCGGCGCTGCCCAACCGTGCGCTTGTGGTACCTTTCTCTCGTTCCTTCCCTACGCAGCCCATCGCCTTATACCCGAGGAGAGAAGGACTCCTCGGAAGCTCTTTGCGCGCAGAAGTCGAAGAGGGGCTAAGGCGCGCCACGATCTCGTCCATTCCAGCTGAACGGGTTGAGCAAGTTGGGGATCTCCATGCCGAGCGCTGGGCATCATGACATGCTCTTGAAGATGTCGAGCACTTTGTGCGATTAGCTCTTGAGGAAGGTCCATACCAGATGGACGACCTCGGGCTGAAAAAGATCCAGGGATCTTGACGTCCTGGAAGACTTCATGTCACTTCAGGCGGCGGCAAGGACTCGTAGAACTCTCCCGCATGGTTTCCAAATCGCACGAAGATCAAGCTACACCCCCCACACGCGCGGGTGTTGGCACGTCCTGCGCCGCCTCTCGCCGCGCTGCGCTCCCTCTTACCGCGAGCATCTCATCGTCCCATGACCGTCCCATGACCGTCCCATGTCTCCACTCCGGCGCGCTCCCGGTCCCGCGCGCGCGCGAAGGTAGCCCGCGCGGCCGGTGGCCGCGCCTCCTCGCGCCGCGCCGCGCCGCGTCCTCTCGCGCGCGCGACGCGCGCGACGGGTGCCGTGGCGCTGCCGCGGCATCCGATCTCGCGGCAGAGCTCCTTGCGCGCGCCCGCGACGACGCCGGCCTCGGGGGAGGGAGGGAGGCTGTTCGCGCAGGATCTTGCGCGCGCATGCGGCCGATCGATCACGCGAAGCGCCCCGCGCGAAGCTTCGCGCGAAGCTTCGCGAAGCTGCTTCCGGCCGAACAGACGCCAATCTCCACGCCAGACCCCGCATTCGCGACGCCGCGCGACGCTGCGCACGCGAAGAGGACCGACCGCCCAAACGCGCCGCGCCGCGCCGCGCCGCGCCGCATCGTGCCGCGTGATGCCGCGCAGCGCCGCCGCGAGCACGTCACGAGGTGCAGAAGGGAACGAGGTGATGGATGACGAGCAGCATGAGTCAACGTCGACCTTTTTCGGCGGCTTCATGGACGAGCCTGCGTCGGCAGAGCACCCGCGCGGCGAGTCTGAGGCGCCCGAGTCGTCGAGCAGCTCCTCCGACGTCCAGCCTCGGCGCGGCGCCAAGCGTCTCTGCAAGAATCTCGCTCATGTGAAACGTAGCAAGCTCGTCAAGCTTGAGAGGAACAAGATTGGCAAATCCGCCCGTGCCAAGCGGGCCGCGGTCAAGGCCGAGCGCGCTGCGAACGACGACGAGGAGGAGTCTGACGACGAGGAGGAGTCTGACGTTGAGGAGGAGTTTGGCGACGAGGAGGAGTCTGACGACGAGGAGTCCGACGACGAGGTTTCCCTCGCCGAAGCCAGCGTCGCCGCCGATGCTGAGATTATCAGCTTCACAGAGGATAGCACGACAGCAGAGCCAAGCTCATCATCAAGAACGCAAGGTCAGGTGTTGGTCACGTGCTGCGTGCCCCGCTGCGTGAACAAAGCGGGGACCACGAACAAATGCCAGACGCATGGCGGTCGTCAACGCTGCTCGATGGAAGGTTGCCCAGCGGGCGCTCGATCTCGAGGCAAGTGCAGAAGGCATGGCGGCGGCAGACGGTGCTCTGTCGATGGCTGTGCCACGTCCGCCGCCAATGGTTTCACGGCATGCAAAAAGGCATGGCGGCGGCAGACGATGCTCTGTCGATGGCTGTGCCACGTCCGCCGTCCATGGCGGCGGCAGACGATGCTCTGTCGATAACTGTGCCACGTCCGCCGTCGATGGTTTCACCGCGTGCAAAAAGCATGGCGGCGGCAG